>JAODAL010009306.1:0-111730 GCA_025379985.1 Phyllomedusa bahiana | reverse complement strand
CTCCTTGACTTTTGCTCCCTCCTAAGCTTACTTTTTTATTTTTCCATCTCTCAACCTGTCTGAGGGCTTTCTTTTTGTGGTCTGAAGTGTGGTTTTCATTGTCACCATTTTTGGATACCTTGATGTTTTGATCACTTTTTATTCCAATTTTGGGGGAAGCAAAATATCCAACCTCCCCCCCCCCCCTTTCAATTATGGCACTGGATATTTTTTTTAAGGTGTTCACTGTGTGGAATATGTAGGGTTATATACTAATAGATCAGACTTTTACTAGCAATGATAATCATGTTTAATTTTTTTTTATTGTTTTTCTTTTTTAATTTCTAAAATGGGGAAATTAAATGTGTTTAAAACTTTTATTTATTTATTTGAAATTTTAGTCCCCCTAGGGTACTTACTTGACAACTAGATAGCATGAATAATAAAACACTATTCTGCAACTCTAATGTATAGCAGAATAATGTGCACAGGAGAGCCAATTAGGAGATGGAAGGGTGTGCCCCCCTCTTGCATAACTGCTAAGATGCCACAGTCACATTAACCCCAGCATTAAAGTAGTCAAACGTTGGGGATCGGAGTTATCTTCGGTTGTAGCTAACAGCTGGCATCCCCGCATAATTGCCTCCCATTACTGACAGTCAGAGGTCGGTTCCCTCAGGAGTCGACTACTACTGCCTACCCGTTGTCCCGGCCCTGCCTATGCTAGGAGTGTGATAGAGCGATGAATGCGGGATGTTTAGATGTTAGCATAGTTAACACAGTTCAATTTGAAGGGTTATCTACAAGTCATTAGCACAAAAAGGTTAGAGAAGAAAAGGGTCCACTTGGCAGAAAAAGAAATATTTAGCTATTTAGAACAGTAAATTCCCTTAAATCATATAATGCACATAACACATTTTCTGGGAGCAATAAGATCTTATAAGGAGGCTTCTCAATTATCTGATGATGAGATTTTATGCTGAAGTGGAAGGAAGCACATCTTGACCACTTATTGAGTTTGATGTGCCTGATTTTACAAAATAATGAAAAGGAGCATGAACCTACTGCTACTGAGCTGTGTAAAGCTTAAACTGAGCTAAAGACGTGGTTAACAGAAAACCAAACACAGATGTTTTCTTAAGAAACACTTATTCTAGTTCAAGCAGAGATAGAAGAATGAAAAAGGGATAAGATTTTACGAGACAATCAAGAGTTTAAAGGGACATTGCCATCAGGTTTGTTTTTTGCATATTGACAAGAAATAGGCGACTATTATATGGATTTTTTTTTTTTATTGGGCGGTTGTTTTTTTACATAATTTTTTAAACTTCATCTGACTTCCTGTTTGTCTCTCTGATTTCTCCTCTGTGAGCTCTGATAGCGCAGCAGTGAGAAGATTGCTTGATGGTTCTCTTTCAGGCCAACTACGGCCTAAGGGGTGTAATTCTTATCAGCAGGACCCAATATTTGTGTACGAAGCTGGAAACCCCACAGTGCAGGAAATGGTTATCCAGTTATACTTTTTTTTGTTAAACTGTATCTTTATTAAAGTATTTTTGTATATGCATATATAATGCACTAAGAAAATACAGCATAAATCATAATGCACATTGTTGGAACAAGAACAATCAATAAGTATCAATTTGTTTTACACCGAAATGATTATGCATACTGAAAAATAGGTATCTTCTAGAACATTCAAAATGATGGATCTATGTTCACACTAAATCTTAGTATTATTGATATCAGTAAGAAGAATCTTAACTACATCAAAAACTCACAAGACAAGAGACATTAGGGAAGGGTATTTGAGAGGAAAGATGGGGTTTCCCAACCCCCCTCGTCATGGTATTACCCCAAAAGATTGGGGGTGGTTAAAAACCCATTACTTAGGGTCTCACTTCCCCTATATGCACCCACAAGGCCAAACCCCCTGTAGAACTCGTTTAGTGTATTTTTAAAGGGAAGGGTCAAGTATACCCTTAAAATTTCTGAATCAAATCTGACTAGAGGGGGAGTCCCCCCTTTTCCAGAAGAGGGTATCAGACATCCTGCCGAAGTATGTGCATGATCATTTTAAATTTCATTTTTGAATGGGTTTTTTGTTAATTTAGTGGTAGATAGGGACCCAGTGGTGTTTCCCGGTGTCGAAATGGGGATTTTATTTTTTTTCCCACAATTTAACTCACTGGACTTCCAAAAATATGGAAGTGTGACCCGGGTTGTAACCCACCTCCAGCATTGTCGGGAAGGTTTGGATAAATTTTGTTAGACAGAGGGGTGAGTCCCCACTAAATAGTATTTATATATTTTTTCCCTGTATAAGTTACAGCGAGACGCGAGTCCCTCCCCCAAAATTTTACCCGCCCATTCCCCCTCCATATCTCTCGCGACAAAGCGCTCCCACTTCCCCATATAATGTGTTTTTTTAAAACCTGTCTAAGAGGGATTGGAAAGGTTTGAGTAGATTTCTGAGATCTACTCTGTTGAGCTATTTGATCTGCAAATCCATTAAATGGCTTTGGGTATGGAGATTTGAAAGAACCCCAATGTTTATGTAAAAAAGTGTGATCTGTGATATGAAATCGAAAATTTTTGGGAAAGGGGGGGATTTTTTATGCCGAGGGAAAAAGGCGGGGTTAAACAAGAAGGAGGTATGCCCGATGAGGGGGAGTAAATTGAGGCCTTGACTTTTTCCCCCATATGTCCGAGTAGTTATCAGGGGGCCCCCAGCAAGGATCTCTTGGTGATATAGTAGAGGTTTTTTAAAGTAGGGTTGGGGGATGAGCAGGGCCATCACAATTTTTCCAGCTCATTAAAACGAGAAAAAAGCCAATAGAAAAGCCCAGCGGGGATCCTGCGTAGTTGGGCAGCCGTAGTTTTTCAGAACTTTGGGACCCCAATCCCCCCCCCAACCCCTTTTTTCCCGGGTATGACTTTCTGATACCATGTCCCCCAAAAGCCCATTTAAATTTTAGATGGAACCCTGGAGGCTTTTAAGATCTTTTGGGGGATGGTATGGGAGTGTTTGAAAAGATAATATTTTGGGTTAGAAGGTTTTTTATTCGGAGATTCCCCCAAACCATGACGGGCGATTCCCCCATCTCTGTAGATAAACGCGAATCTCCTCATACAATTTAGGAAAATTCTGTCCATATAATGAGGGGAATTTTTTTGTAAGATTTTCTCGGTATTTTATAGCCCTATTTTTTCCAATTTATTGATGTTTGCCTGTGAGAGTTGTTCGCCTTGGCCTAGGTTTATGGGTAGGGCTTCTGTTTGGGGTTTTTTTAATTTTATAGCCTGAAATTCTTGGAAGGATGTAAGGGGAAATGGGGTTTTGGAGGGTTTTTATGTGGGGAAGTGATGTCAAGATTTAAATCACCCGGGGATGTGTAGTTTATATTCAATATTTTTAAGGAAACCCCTTTATATCTGGATGAGACGCATGGCCCCGAGGCCAAATGGAAACACAAATACAAAATAACAATGGGGGGGCAGTGGGATCCTGTTAGTGCCATTTGTCAATTTGATTTTCGGAGAGGGGCCGTGTGTGGCAGTTTTATGGTAGCTGTTGGGGGTGGGTATGTCCCTTTAAAGCTTCCAAAAAAAAGGGGCCCGAGAAAACCCAAATTTTCCCAGAGTTGCCATTGTATTCCAAATTAAACCGTCAATGCTTTTTCAGTTTAAGGTAAGCACTGCTGGGTCTTTATTAAGGCATCTTAAGGTGTCGCCCCCCTTGTATTGCTCGCCTTGGCGACATAAAACAAACCTTTTGGTCTTTATGTATTAGTTAGGGAACCACGCGCTGACGGTCGCCAAAAAAATTTTTTGAATATTTTCAAGTCTGTATTAAGAAGGGCAAACGGCCCTTGTTTGCCACCTTTTGGGGTTTTTTCTGGCTTAGTATTAAAGTGATATATGCATGTAAAAAAAATATTAGGTACCCCCCTTGCCCCCCAAGATGGAATTGTACAATTTTAATTGATAAGAACTTAATTTAGGAGGTAGGGTTTATAAAAGGATTTGTGAGAGTCGGTCCCGGGGGCCTTCCCTGTTTAGTTTTTTTTGTGCCGTGTCA
Source organism: Phyllomedusa bahiana (assembly GCA_025379985.1). Lineage (NCBI taxonomy): Eukaryota > Metazoa > Chordata > Amphibia > Anura > Hylidae > Phyllomedusa > Phyllomedusa bahiana. Next base: position 107,670 of record JAODAL010009306.1, on the reverse strand, counting down.
AGTTCCTCCTGCTCGATAGGAATTCAGGGCCTCTTTGGCTCAACCGGAATGTGGGAAGGTGACATTTCCGAAAAAAATGCTGAAAATCTGTTCCCTTCTCCCCTGGAGTGTGAAAAGGGTTTAGGAAAAGGGGAAAATAATTTTTAAAAAAACTTGGGGAAAAATTTTTGCCACTTTCTCTGGGTCATGGGGGATGTGGCCGTATTAGATTTTTTAAAGCGTGGGGGGTTTTCTGCGTTGGGTGTCCTCTTAAGTTGTTTTGGGTAACAGCGAAAGGGCCTTTTTGCCCTTTTCGTAGTAAAATTGCCCAGAAAAAAACGAAGTTTTTCCTTTTTTCCCACGCCGGGCCCTTTAGTTGGGACCTTTAAATTAAAATCTTTCTGGCTTGGCCCTGGTCGGGCGGGAACCCAAAAACGACTCCAGTACGTTAATTTAGATTTTCACCCGTTCCACCCGCGTTTTGCTCCCCTTTAAGCCCTTTAGAATGGGAGCAGTTCCCCCCTAAAGGGTTGTGAGCTTCATAGAATAAATGGGGATGAACAGTACCAAAATTTTTAGTAAAGTAATTATAGGTGGGTCCCAATTTTGTTGCGTGTTGAGGGTTTTTTTTTTAAGTACTCATTTGTCTCCGTGACATTGCGAATGTGGTTTGTAGTCAGAGCGAAAAGGGTAGTTATGAAGCATGGTTGCAGGTGTATGCCCGATATCAGGCGCTGCGTTCTGTGGGGTGACCAATTGTCCACAAGTCGAATAGTCCAAAACGCCTGATCAATTTTCTAAATTGTTTAGAGAGTCTAGCTTGAGTAGGGACGGGGTTTGGGTTCCCGGGCCCAATGTGGGCTATCAAAGTGTTCAGAGAAAGGGCCCAGTTAAGTCCCCTTATTTAAAAGATAGATAGGTAAAACGCTGCAAATTTTAAAAAAGAAACCCCCTTTTAAAGGAACTGCAATGTGCCCGGTTTGGGCAAAATATTGCAAAAGGTGATTGGTGCCCCATGTTAACCCCCGTGGATGATAAAAACTGCCCCGTCATTTAGTGTGAATGGGAATTTTGGGAAAGGACAGGGTCGATAGCTAATGCCCCTCCTGCTCTTTTTCGTTCGGGGATGCAATTTGGAGACCCCGGAAGTACTTTTTGAAGAAATTAAAGGGTTTCCCGCTTTTTAAAGGGGTTTCTGCAGAAACACAATCTGCCCCAGTGGTTTTAAGTTCGGTAAGAAGGGTTTCGTTTGATTGAATTGAGGCCCCTTGACTTGAGGGAGACAAAGTTAACCATTGGAAAAATGGAAAAGATATCCCGCTGGGGGTGCTAGACCCTTGATGTATAAGGGGCGCTGTCTCTCTAAAAGTTTGGGGAGGGAAAAAACAGGAGGGGAGGGGTAAACACAATAGACAGAGCTCAGTAGCTCTTGTAGAATCTGGACAAATGATGTGCACCGGGTGTGGGTCCGGGGAAGGGGAAAAACAGAGCTAGAGATGGAAACAAACGCTCTCACGATGGGGTTTGGCAACTGCATTTCACCATTGGGTTCATCCCCCTAGGGGGGTACACGGAAAAATAGAAACAACTGTGGGCCCAACGAGCCAGTTTAAGGCGCTAATGAGACGTCATGTCTACAAGAGTTTCGACGGTGTGGGGGGGGGGGGGGGGGCGGGGGGGAGCAAAGGGTACGGGTAGAAAAAAAACATGCTGTAAAGATGGCTCCCCCCCACCCCCCCGCCCCCCACATGCAAGAGGGAGCAATGCTTTGTATGGGGGTTTCTTAGAAAAACTGTATAAAACGATACTTGAAAGGATAAACATTAGGGTGCCTGTTGTGTGAGGAGAACGACACACACCCAGAGGAAAAAGAAAAAACACTATCTTTACATGAGATTACTATCAGAAATAGCATATCATTGAAACAGATAGCAAGACAAAAACCTTCAGTGGTCAGTCAATTACAACAAACCAGAAGAACTCCCCCTCTGCATTCAGGTGGGTGAAGAAGGCCCCTGCCTTGTAGATGATCTCCCGTTCTTCATTGGTTGGTTTCTTTTTGTGGAGCTGGCAGGTTTCCAGACAGCTGAGGGTGTTGGAAGAGGGGACTCCACCTCACAGTCTGGTAGGTCAGGGACAGGGACTTCCATAGTTGAACAGAATTGGCGAAGATCTCCATGTGATCTCAAAGTCGAGGATCTACCATCTCTGGAGGCAGACAACATGAAAGGATATCCCCATTTATATTTAATGTTGTTTTGCTTCAAGGATTCTAGAAGGGGTTTGAGGCACCTTCTTTTGTATAAGGTGATCCAGGATAGGTCTTGGAAAATTTGGATTTGGGTCCCCTCATATTCAATTACTCTCTGGGCTCTGGCAGCTTTCATAATGCGCTCTTTTAATTGGAACTCATGAAGACGGCATATCACATCTCTAGGATTACTGGTGGAAGCTCTAGGTTTAAGTGCACGGTGAGCTCGATCTAATTTAATCTCATGAGCATCTGGCTCCCCTATAATGGAGTTTAAAATAGTAGTAAGGATTGAGGGCAAATCCTCTGACTCTTTAGATTCTGGGAGGCCTCTGACCCTTATGTTGCATCTTCTTCCTCTATTATCAAGGTCTTCCAGGTGTCTTGTTGTCTCCCGTAGGATAGAGGTTTGCATGGAAACATGAGACTGCAGATCCGACAGAGCGCCGGGTAGCATCATGGGCCTCCTCCAAATCGACGACTCTCCCTGCTATGCATTTCAGATCTGAGCGGATTGCCGCAATTTCTGTCTTGCACGCTTCCTTGACCTCCTTAACCAGAGACTTGAAATCTTGTTTAGTGGGAATGTGGCGCAGGTATGACCTAATGTCTGAAGGGAGCGATGTTGAAGCCTGTGGCTTGTTCCTGGGCCTCTAGCAATGACTCAGAGGATGATGCCCACTCTGCCGGCGTGATCTGGGAGGAGAATCGGCGTCCATATTGTCCTCTATAGGATCGGACCAAGATGGGGGTATAGAACTCGTGGGACCCTGATCCTTTTTTGGATTGCCTGGGGTCCGGTTTTTTGATGAGCTGCTTGATCGTGGCATATTTCTGTCAACGATCCAGAGGCAGGACCCCTGGGTACGGGCAGGGCAGAGAGAGAGATGTGTTCCTCTGGGATGCTATTTTCAGAGATGAAGTCCCTGCGTGATGCAGCCAGTGTATGGTTTAGGGCGGCAGGCTGGGATACCTCTTGGGCAGGAGGCACTGAGGAAGTAACTGGTGGGGTCCTTCTATCCTCTAGGCAATGTGGGCCAGTATATGTCGTTAATTGCGCTGCACTTGGTCTTTTAAGTCCCAGTATAGGTCCCCTGCCAGGGGTGAGGGGCCTAGTAATATATCTCTGGAGAGAGAATTCCTCCCTCTCAGGCCGCTTATTTTTGTGTCGCTGAGATTTGGGTCTTTGAGGCTTAGGTTTAGCCAGACTGTGCTATATATGAGTCTCTATAGAGATAAAATTATCGCGCTTACCGCGAGTCTCGATGCTTGGGCTTGGAGCAGTTTTGATTCCTATGCAGGGTGATAGGCTCTGGGCAATCAAGCCGCGTGTATCCTCCAGCAGGGGCTCGCCGTGCAGAGGGAGTCCCGGTACAGGCACCGCTGATGTCCGCCTCCTCGTTCCTACCTCACGGTAGTAGCTGGTTTAGCTGTGCTGTGCATTTACAGGATCCGGCTATCTGTGTCACGTTGGAGCTGCGCTCACGGCTGTGTCTGCGGAGCTACTCACAGTTTTCGCGCCTTCTCTCCAACAGTCACAGCGCTCCTTCCCCCGCAGCCGCGGGCCCCCGCTCTCTCCCCTCCCGCCGTTTCTGCTTCGGCGCTGTAAGTCACCGTCCGTAGCTCCTTTCTCGCCCAAACTTCTTCTACAGGTTCTCGACGTGGTCCTCTGTCTTTTCCACCGCTTTTGAAGTTCTCCAGTCCAGGTAATCGCTGTTGCAGCCCCCTACATGCGTGACTGGGCTCTGGAGAGACAAAGCTAAGCGGCCATCTTAGACAGCGTCCGGACACGCCCCCAGTTATACTTTTATGTATGGCTTGTGTCATTGATTTATCAGTGTAGTCTGATCTGATTCATCCAGGTCCAGAGAATACAGCATTTGCAATGAGATTACACACAGATATGCAGCAGATGCAGTAAAGTGAGACTAGTCTGCCCTGCCATTCATGAATTTTATCTCTTCACTGTCATAGCTAGAAAAGAACAAGGTTTTGTTTCTTATTATTAGGACTGCCGAAATAAAAAAAAATACTGCTGTAATTTCAGACGCGAAATCCGTCCTGAATTACATTGCAAATACGTGCCACACTTTGTGACACGTATTTGCAATGTAATTCCGGACGGATTTTGCATCAGAAATACATTACCCAGTATGAAGAATAAAATGGATTTGTCAGTGAAATAAAGTACTTAATAAACACACATATCAAAGTGCTGGAACAATGAAATCAATGTATTAGTACATTTTCTCCAATAACATTAATGACAATATATATATTAGCTCCCAAGAAAAAAAATCTCTTCTACCAAAGGTATTCCAAATTCCGTGGAAATTACACTAATTTCACATTACATAAGGCAATGCAGATGTTGGACAGATGTTTTATTAAACATTTTCCATAACAACAATTTTAGATGTATTTGGGCTGCTTTGAAGTTTAATGCAATTCAGTATATACAACAAAAGGCAGCACAGCACAGGAATTGCTGGGATCTGTGGTTCTCCAAGCAGGATTTCTGGCTTAATTATTTATTCTTCTGGACAATTCATTTATTTTAGTAGTGTACTGCTGTAAGTGTAGAACTATAGGACATTACAAGAATACCGCGCTCCACTTCGACTCAGATAGACCACATTAAACTAAGTCTGCTTGTCGGAGCTTTAGAGCGCTGCAATGCACCTCAATTTGCCGACCGGCATTCACGCATGCCTTGGAGTTTTCTAATTTGCCGCGTCCCGCCCCAGAACGCCCACAGCGCGCCCACTGCACGCCCCTTTATGTTAGGCGCATCCGAAAGTGGCGAAGGTTGCGCCTAACAGCACATCCCTGCGTCCGACAGTGGATTCGGCACGGTGATGCGCAGTATACGGCTGAAATCAGGCGCAATTCCCGATCATACATGTCGCCCTAATACGGGCGAGATGCTGAAATTACGGTAATCCACAGTTCTCATAGAGAATTTTGGATTACGCCTCCTCTCCCCGCTCGTACAATACGATCGTATTGTACGCGCGGGGAGATAAGTGACATGTCTATGGGGTAATGAATGTCTACAGGGCTGGCGGGCTGACGCTAACCCGCGTCGTGGGAGTACACACGTATCAGCGCAACTCCCAAACACCCAGCGTAATTGCGGGGCATACTGTACTGTACGCCCCGCAATTACACCGTGTGAACATAGCTTAAAAGTTGGAAGCTATGTTGCTGTTACTATACAGGCAGCCCTGGGGCTACTTTAGATGCGACGTGTGTACAGAGCTGTGCCAGAAGTCTGATTTATAATCAGACGCCCTCCAATATTAGGTGTATTACAGAGTACCCGCGACACTTTGTAATGCGCCTGAGATCAGGGGGCGTGCTGGAGGTGTGTCGCACTACAACCGTATGAAGCTACACATTTATAACTTTGGTACAACAAAGCCAGGCGCATTACTGCTGGAACAGGTAGAGCACTTTAAAATTAGTTTTACCAGAGCCAGAAGTGTCGCTTTGTAGCTAGAAAGCACTAAATCTATGACCCATGGTAGAACATATTCATAGATTCAGGCGCGTTCTACTCTACTAATGCGCGCAATAAAATTGCATCTAACCGCCAAAATTATGCATGTCAACCTAGGACCCCAGGCCTGACTGTAAAGACATTCCCCAGGTACGACTAAAAACTACACTTCAGCCTGCAAACAATGAGCTCCCACTCAGGTCCACAGATAGAAAAATAAAAATGTTATTGGTTGCAGAAAATGCAGCTAGAACGCAAATGTAAAAAATAGAGAATCTTTTAATTTCTTTTAAAGTACTAAAGCATAATGGAAACTCTACATATTTTAGCTCCCAAAAAAAGAAACGGCCACAAAAATGGCGTAATTCATTTTTTTTTCACATTCCACTCAACAAAGAATATTTTTTTTTGTTTCGCTATACATTAGATGATACTACTCAGGTATCTATGTAGATGGAAATATACAAAGGTGCCATTCAACATCTAAAGGCTTTTATGTAACTGTTAAATACATTTTTACAGGATCCCATAGGATGGAAGAGTAAAGTCTACTTCGTTTATGGGATCACCATAAACCCATTGTACAAAGGTAAACCTGAAATACCATTAAAATGGTCCGTCTCAAAATTCAACCTTATATCCTGCCACAGTTGTTATTATTATTATTATGTATTTTAGAGCACCATTGATGTAACGACTGAATTATGGATCCATTGGACCGCGGGGAGAGCAGTGGCAACAGCCACGGCCAGGGAACAGCGTCTAAGCAGGTCCCCGGTATTCACCAGTAGCCCGCCGCGAAGCGGGATGGAACTTTGCTGTGGCGGGAGTCCTACCCAAGTAGTTACCCCAGATGTGACTGGCTTGCGATGGCAGCCGAGGTGCAGCGAGATACAGAATCGTAAGAGGAAAACCGTAGTCGAGGACAAGCAAACAGGTCAGGGCAGGCGGCGAAGGTTCGTGGTCAAGAAACGTAGCGAAGGGTCGGAAACATGGCAAGGCAAGAAGGCACTCCTGAGATGCTTTTTCTAAGGCATGAGGCAACATAGATCCAGCAGTGAAGTGACGGAGGTCACTACAATATATAGGGTCAGCGCCCGGCAAGCAGCCAATTACCGGCGTGCTGGCCCTTTAAATCTACAAGAGCGAGCATGCGTGCCCTTGGGAACGGGAGCAAGCGCACCAGCCGGTAGTGGAAGACGGCTGGACAGGAGCGTGGCCAGGTGAGTAGTTGCCGGCACAGCGAGTGCGCAGGCGGCCCGACACGCGGACCACGGCGCAACCTGACCCCAGCAAAGGAGAGGGGAGCCAGGTGCTCCCGCGGGACACTCGTAACAATTGATTCCAGGGCGCTGTACATTCAAGGGGGTTACATACATAACATAAGTCAAACAAGTACAATGGTGACAATAGATGACTAACAACTGGTACGGAGGGAGAGCGGGACATGACTGCTTACAGTCTACAAGGAAGGGGAGTTACAGTATATATTCTGTGCTAATGCTCTTTTTTCTTGGGTGTACTTCAGTTTATAGGCTTCACATTTTTAGAATTTGTCAGGACAGGCTCTTGTGTTCTTTCCTTATCTGTGACTAAACTATTAAAAAAGCTGTAAGTAGCGGCGCTTTATGGGAACTGAAGTTAATTAGAGGAGTATGATGTAAGTGACCACTGGACAATGTGCTGACTTGATCTGATTGTGCAATGTAGGTTGTTGTCTGAAAAGACATGTAACATGCCATTATCACTCTGCTGGTAGTATAATGGTAGTATAATGTTGGCCATAGAAAGTAGTAGAAGAGTGAAGAAATCAGATGATACCTTTTAGAGGCTAACATAGTATATTTGATGGTAAGCTTTTGAGAGTATTAGCTCTCTGCCTCAGACTTGCTGTTATATAAGAACCTGAGAATTCACAGACTTTTGACACGGGTCTTCAAAGGATCTTAAAATCTTTCAAAATAACAAAATGCAATATGAGCAGTGAAATTATTTACAACAGGCCAAGAAATAAACTGCAAACTAGTGGGGCAGGAGGATCATTAGCTCTTGCTGTTATCTGTTTGCTATCAGGTGGTGATTTGTGGACATTGAGAAATTGAGCGCATATTGCAAAGTCTGAAATTTTTGCACTAGCTTATTCCCTCTGCATCTTGAAATGTCCCATTAAAACTGCAACCCGCAAATCTTCAATTTAGTTGTTCTCTCTGGAAATATTATGAAGCGATACCTTTCATCCAGACAATTCAATTGAAAATGTGCAATTTGCTTATTTCTTGACCTGTTTATCTTCTTTGCATATATTGCCTTTTGTGATTTTTAAAGATTTTAAGATCCTTTGAAATCCCTGTTTTACCTGTATAACAAGTCTGTGAATTTTCAGTTTCTTGTATAACATCATATCAAAGGGTAACAGCTAGTGCTCTCAGAAGCTTACTATCAAATATACTCAGCCTCTACAACATATTGCCTGACTTCTTCAGTCTTCTACTATTATCACTTTGGTTATTCTGTGGGTCTTGTGAATATTAATCCACATCTAAATTAGGCACCTGACTGGGGCTTAAGGTTCCCAAGCAGCCAATGGTGGCCCATTGCCATTGTCCTCTTCAAACTTTGTGGCAGCATGGCTGTGCAGTTTATAGTCTACAACCTGTTCAACAAATAGTCGGTTCCTAAGCTGTTTCTCTGAGCTCTTTCTTTAGACATTGAGCAGAGCATTCATAAAAGATGCCAGATGAAGGATAGAGCTCGGTTGCTGCACAGTCTTCTAGCTGCAATGATCTTTATGATCAGTGCAGAGTGGAAACAGGAAGTTACAGCCAGGACAATGTTACAAAATTGCAACCACTGGAACCCAAAAATTGAGCCCTTCCACTGGTCTAGACTACGAGGGATTTGGACATTAAGGGCAACATGTAGGATTAATGGTGTTTAGATGTCATTTATTATGCACATATCAAAAGTGTGGATTTACTGTATGAACCCTCTCTACTGCGGGTCAAAATCAGGCGCATTCTGGTGCATAAACGTCAATTCTGGCTCAGGTAAACCACTTTGAAAGTGCTCTACCTGTTCCAGTAGTAATGCACCTGGAATTGCCGTACTAAAGCTATAAGTATGTATTGCATTGCAAAGTGTCGCAGACGCTCTGTAATGCACCTGATATTGGCGTACGGGCGATCTAACACTATTGCGAATGGGGCTGAAAAGACGCCGGACTTCTGGCACAGCCCCATTCATACATGTCGCCCTAAGGGTATGTTCACATACTGTTTTTGGATCCGATTTTGGATCTGTATTGCATGCAAAAACATAGTGTCAATCAGTTTCTAAACGCTTTTCAACCCCAACAGCTGCATGTTTGGATGTGTTTTGGCTGCAGCAGGATCGCACCCTATAGTTTATAATAGAGCTCCTGCTGCGTCTTTTGGATCAAGAATGGACATGCCAATTCTTAGAACGGATCTGAAAGACGCAATTAAACAAGCATCGGTGATTGTTCATATGAACGCCGATGCGTGTTTTACATTGCAAGCAACATAAAACACTTCTCATTGCTAGATGCAGTTTGAGTCTGTCTAGACTGACCCAAACACGCATCCAATAACATATGTTCACACGGACTGAACACGTTGTGTGAACATATCCTAAGGGCAATATGTATGTATAGGGCTGCGCCAAGCGTCTTTTCAGCCTGAACACACCGTGTGAACATACCCTTAGGGCAACATGTATGTATAGGGCTGCGCCAAGTGCCTTTTCAGCCCGAAAACTGGCGCAAACCCGTTCGCTCTAAACAGGCACACTCCAATATCAGGGGCAGTACAAAGCGCCCGCGGCACTTTGTAATGCGCCTGAGATCCGGGGCGTGCTGGAGGTGGGGCGTACTAAAGCTGTATGAAGCTACATGTTTATAGCTTCAGTATGGCAAATCTAGGCTCTTTACTGCTGGAACAGGTAGAACATGTTAAAAGTGATTTACCTGAGCATGAATTGTCACTTAGCAGCCAGAATTCATAGATTTACCTCCGTAGATAACCAACTTCTCCTTAGCATGCTCAGCGCCATTGGCCTGTAGGACACCGCTCTCTCTTGGTTTTCATGCTACCTCTCTGACCAATCCTTCAGTGTCTCATTTGCAGGTTCTACTTCTTCTTTATTTCTTCCTCTTGATGTAGGAGTTCCTCATTGATCAGTTCTAAGTCCTCTCCTTTGTTCACTCTACACAATCTCTGTTGGACAAACCATCATCAGATTTGGCTTCCAGTACCATCTCTATGCCAATGACTCTCAGTTATACACCTCTTCCCGTAATATCACTGCTGCATTGCTACAAAACACCAGTGACTGTCTGTCCGCTGATTCTGACATTATGTCCTCTCTCTGTCTTAAACTAAACATTTCTAAAACTGAACTTCTTGTCTTTCCTCCATCTATTACCCAACCCCCATCTCCTATTTCTCTCTCACTGTGTGGTACCACCATAACTCCTAGGCAGCAGGCCCGCTGTCTTGGGGTAATACTAGAATCTGATCTGTCCTTCACTCCCTATATCCAATCCCTTGCCCTCTCTTGTCACCTGCACCTCAAGAACATCTACAGAATCCGTCCTTTTCTTGCCATGGAAGCAACCCAGACTCTTATTGTTGCTCTTTCTTGTCTTGACTGTAACTCCCTCTCTGTCAACTCTCCCCTCTCCAATCTGTCCTGAATGCAGCAGCCAGGCTCATCTTTCTTTCCAGCTGCTATACTGATGCCTCTACCCTGTGTCAGTCACTGCACTGGTTGCCCATTCAGTACAGAATACAACATAATCTCATCACTCTCGCCCATAAAGCTCTCCATGGCACTGCACCCTCTCCATCTCCTTCCTCATCTCTGTCTACCACCCTACACGCTCTCTGCTCTCTGCTGATGATCTTCAATTAAATGCCTCAATCTTCCAAACCTCCCAAACTCACCTCCAAGATTTCACACGTGCTGCACCAGTTCTCTGGAACATGATACAGCATTTGACCAGGCACACTCATATTCCTCATAGTTTTAAGTGTGAGAATACATCTTCTTAGGCAGGCCTAATAGCTAAGCCTCCGATTTCTGTCACACACGTTCCTGTCACTCCTTGCACTTGTGCATTCACAGGCACTTATCTGTATGTAGATGTATTGACTGGCAGGTTCATCCACTTTTTATGTAAACCACCCCATATTCACATAACCTGGCTGGACCATTATGTAAACAAGCCCTTCTTACCCTTCGTCTCACCCATACACCCATAATAGATTGTCAGCTCTCGCAAGCACGGCCCCCACACCTTGTGTCTCATCTTTTTACTGTGTAAGGTCTGTCAATTTGTTTGTATTTATAACCTCTGAGTTGTAAAGTGCTGCGGAATATGTTGGTGCTATATAAATAAAGATGATGATCATTATTAACCTTTTTTACTATCCTAGACCATCATAGGTACTGGCATTAACAATTTTGTGCTCTAGACCACCAGTGATGCAGACATCAGCCCTTTCACTTACAAAGCCCCTCCAAGGATACAAACATTAACCTCTTCTCGTCCCTTCTCGACATTATCCCTTTAATCACTGTAGACCACCATGGATGATAATAACCCCCTTTTTTGCATACGACCAGCAGAGATCCTGGCAGCAACCCCTTCTATGGTATAAATGCTGGATGGTGTCTGGTCCCAGTAAGTTGGAACCTGGACCTGAAATGGAGCCCAGGAACACGGTGGGATAAAAAAGTATAAGAGTCTGGTTTGGCTCCTAGATATTTTTTTATTTCTGGTCTGTTGTCTGCATTAGGCTAGGGGTATGAGGTCTGATTTAATTTATAGATCTAGTCTGTGGTCTAAATGTGAATAACAATTCACAGAGTGATACTATTCCTTTTGTCAATAAGAAAAGTCCCTATGCACTCTGATACTATCAATGATGAATGGACACTGTCGGGCAGTAGGGACACAGCCCTCCACCAGTCAATTAAGGTAAATTGTAATGTCAAGTTGTCAATTTATTCATACAGCCATAACAAGAGTTCGCCTAACTGTTCACCAGAACTAAAGTTACTAGTCCTGAGAGTTTTTGTTGACTGAAGAAGCAGTGTGGCACGATACGGATAAGGAATGGGGTGTCGCAACTTTGGGAAATAGCCAAACGTCTGTGGTCTACTTAATCCACCACTAATGATACGTGTGGCTTCTCAAAAGTGAAGTGCTGAGGTGGAGGCTAGTTCAGTTGTATCCTCACACAATCAACTCGGTTAGCAAACATATAAAATGCAACTAAGCAACAATTCTGACGTCCTGCTCCTGCTTATGGTTTGTTGGAACACATACATTTTGTTGTTCCACACCCAAAGTAAGAATGCAAAGACTTTTATCTTAGCAAATGTAGCGATCCTTCCATAATGTTGCTAATTTTTTTCATTGCACCCTTATTATTTACCACTATGATGTGATATCATTTTTATCTAACTCACTGAAATGCACCACCAAGGTAGACAAAATCCCTGTGGCACTTGATATATAAGTTTATAAGGGATTTTATGCTTCAGTTGGTTCCACCTTAGTACATTAGTACAATGGGTAATGTACAATCCCATGCTGTCTACTGAAGGAGTGATGCATGATCCCATGCTGTCTACTGAAGGAGTGATGCATAATCCCATGTTGTCTACTGAAGGAGTGATGCATAATCCCATGCTGTCTACTGAAGGAGTGATGCATAATCCCATGCTGTCTACTGAAGGAGTGATGCATAATCCCATGATGTCTACTGAAGGAGTGATGCATAATCCCATGCTGTCTACTGAAGGAGTGATGCATAATCCCATGCTGTCTAATAAATGTGTTATATATAATCCTATACCGTTGACTGAAAGTGTAAAACTGGAGGGGAATTTAAAGTGTTTATTCACAAATGCCAGAAGTCTAGCAAGCAAAATGGGGGACTTGAAGTGCTAGTTTTAGAGTAGCAGATTAATGTGGTTGGTGTTGCTGAAACATGAACTCTTCGCGTGATTAGGCTGTTAACCTTCAAGGTTTTACTCTATTTAGGAAGGACAGGGCAAACAGGAAGGGAGGAGGACTGTGTCTGTATATAAGGAGTGATATGAAGGCAAATGTGAAAGAGGCAATAGCGGGTGAAGATGGTGAAGATGTGGAAAACTTGTGGGTGGAAACACAAGGGGAGGTTAACACAGAAAAATATATTTTTGGCTTAATCTACAGACCCCCCCAACATCACTGAGGAAATAGAGGATCAGCTGCATAAACAAATGGAGCGGACAGCACAGGCGGGTACAGTGGTGATAATGGACGACTTCAATTACCCCGATATTGACTGGGGTCACGGTTCTGCTTGAAGTGCAAAGGGAAGGAAGTTCCTCAATTTGTTACAGGATAATTTTATGGGCCAGCTTGTGAAAGATTCCACTAGAAGTGATGCTCTGTTGGATCTGGTCATTTATAACAAAGCAGAACTTGTTGGAGCCGTCACTGTTTCTGAAAATCTCGGTAACAGTGACCAGAATATGATTAATTTTAGTCTAAACTGGAAAAAAGAAACACAGAGCGGGAGGGCAAAAACATTTAATTTTAAAAAGGCCAATTTACCTTTATTGAGACCGCACTACAGGAAATAGAATGGGAGCAGCTATTAGCAAATAGTGATACAGAAGTAAAATTGGAAGTTCTTTAAATATACTATGGGGAAATTTATAGCAGAATGTATTCCTATAGGAAACAAGTATAGGCGATTAAAATTAAATCCAACATGGCTTCTACCTTCTGTTAAAAAGACATAATAAAAAAGGGCATTTAAAAAATATAAGTCAGAGGGTTCAGCATTTATATTATCAGAGGGGTCAGCATTAAAATAATCAGAGGAGTCAGCATCAGCCTTTGAAAATTGCAAAGAACTTAATAAAATCTGTAAAAAAAATGAACAAATTAGCTAAAATACAAAATTCAAGGCAGGTGGTCAAGGACAGCAAGACTAGCCCCAATAAATTCTTTAAACGTATAAATGCCAAAAATCCAAACTCAGAGCATGTAGGACCCTTAAAAAAACAGTAATGGGGAGGTGGTCGCTGGGGATCAGGAGAAGTCAGAGCTACTAAATAGATTCTTCAGCTCTGTGTATACTAACGAGGAGAAAGTAGCTGATGTGGGCGGACCCAATGCAGATTCAGGTGGTGTCAGTACTAACGGGGGTGGTGCCAGATCTGATGTGGGCGAGCCCAGTGCGGATGTAGGTGGAGTCAGTACTAATAGGTGCAGTGCTAGAGCTGATGAGGGTGGGACCAGTGTGGATGTAGGTGGTGTCAGTATGAATGGGTGCAGTGCTAGAGCTGATGGGGTGGGCCCAGTGCAGATGTAGGTGGTGCCAGTACTGTTAGTTCACCAACTAATATAATAAATTGACTCAGTGAAGAAATGGTCCAAGACAAGTTAAATAAACTAAATGTGAACACAGCTCCAGGCCCAGATGGCTTACGCCCAAGAGTTCTTAAAGAGCTCAGCTCGGTTATTTCTGTGCCCCTGTACATATCTTGTATAGTGCCAGGAGACTGGCGCAATGTAAATGTGGTTCCCATTTTCAAAAAAGACTCCAAGTCTTGCCCAGGTAATTAAAGAACAGTAAGTTTAACATATGTTGTGGGAAAGCTGTTTGAGGGGCTCATTAGGGACTATATACAGGAATATGTGGCTGAATATAACATTATAAGTGATTGCCGGCATGGTTTTACTAAGGACAGAAGTTGTCAGACCAACCTGATCTGCTTTTATGAAGAGGTGATAGTGGTGCGGCTGTGGATATAGTATTTTTAGACTTTGCAAAGGCGTTTGACACTGTTTCTCATAATTATTTATTGGGTAAATTAAAATCTATTGAGTTAGAAATAACAGTGTGTAACTGGATTAAAAAGTGGCTATCGAATCGTACACAGCGAGTGGTGGTAAATGACTCCTACTTTGAGTGGTCCCCAGATACAAGTGGTGATTAGGAGGCTCAGTACCGAGTCCTCTGTTATTAAATGAATTTATTAATGATATAGGGGAAGGGATTAATAGCGCTGTTTCTATTTTTGCAGATGATGCCAAGCTATGTAGTGTAGTACAATCTATGGAAGAGGTTTGCAAATTGCATGCAGAACTGGACACACTGAGTGTTTGGGAGTCCACTTAGCAAATGAGGTTCAATGTGGATAAATGTAAAGTTCTGCATCTTGGTACTCATAATCTACAGCCATCATGTGTCCTAAGGGGAGAAAAGCTGGTATCGCTTGTTGAGAAGGATCTGGGTGTTCTTGTAGATCATAGACTGCAGATCAGCATGTAATGTCAATCAGTTGCCTCAGGCCAGCAGGATATTGGTGTGTATTAAAAGAGGCATGGACGCGCAGTATAGGGATGTAATATTACTGTTATATAAAGCATTGGTGTGGCCTCACTTGGAATATGCTGTTGATTTATGGGTTTCAGTTTATAGAAAGGATGTAATAGAGCTGGAGAAGATGCAAAGACGAGCAACCAAACTTATAAGGGGAATGGAGCATCTTAGTTATGAGTAGAGGTTAAAAGAATTAAACTTATTTAGTCTTGAGAAAAGACATGTTTAATTTATGTAAGTTCATAAATGGTCCCCACAAAAAGTATGGTGCAAAGCTATTTCATGTAAAAGCCCCCTCAAAAGACAAGGGGACATTCCCTTCGGCTGGAGAAAAAAGATTCAATCTCTAGAGGAGAAAAGCGTTCTTCACTTTGAGCACAGTAAATCTGTGGAAAAGCCGCCTGAGGAGCTGGTCACAGCAGGAACGGTTGCAAGTTTCAAGAAAGGCTTAGATAACTACCTGAAACGAAAAAATATTAATATGTATGTAGCCATATAAATTTCCAGATCCAATCTGATGGCAATTCTGGGATCAGAAATGAAATCTTCCTTAGAGCAGATGTTAAAATCTCCCATAACGATAGTTGGGATGTCAGCAGATAGAAAGTGCAGCAGCCTGGTGGTGAATTGATCCAAGGATTCTGATGCCATATTTGGAGTCAGGAAGTCAGGAATTATTTCTCTTGTATGGGACTATTGGCATTCACCTCATAAGGGTGCTTACCTTCCTCAAAACAGTGGGGTTATTTTCTGTACTCAATGGACCTGAGTTTTCTTCCAAACTTATCTATTTTGTTACTATCATTCTAAATAATTTCAGGGGACAGGTGAGGATTATACAAACATGGAAGAGAGAAACATAGACCGCACATCATTACACTATACGTTTATCTAATGCTTCTCAGCAAAACTATATAAAAAACGAACAGGAGGTTTTTTAGTATACTTTTTGCGCCAAAAGCTATAGGTCCACTTGCCACGTCGCAGCGCCCTCTATAAGTGGGTCCCTACGCTAAATGGGGGTTACGCTGGCATGGCGGCCCCCACCGCAGCAAAAACCACACAGATGAGGGGCATTTGCCCCAGTGGTCCAACAGCCCCACTGCTGCCAAACCTAGCCCCGGTCGGGGACCGCACCACCCCACCAGCACAGTATCACAGCAGCACTGGCCGCCACACAGCACCACCACCACAAAAGGAAAGGTAGAACTAGTGTTGAGCGATTTTTATCGACAAAGTTGAAATCGGCAAGGTTTTTATGGTGATCGAAATTTCCAGATCATGCGATAATTAAGGTTAAAATTGTGCTTTCATCAAATTTAAGATCGCGCCTTTTTCGGCGCTTCCTGTAATTTTGGCGGCCAGCAAATCAGATTACAGAAATAGAGCAGGGTGAGATGTGTGTGCGACGTCATGACTGGGATGTGTATGGTTGGGGATTGGCTGGAAAAATCACTGACCTCGTTTTACATTAGAACAGCGTTTCTGTTTCAGCTCAGTGTCTCCTCACCCGTCTCATAGGGATAGGACCTGCGCTCTGCTGTGGCCAAACAGCTCAGCGAAATTAGTTAATTTCTGCACGAGAAACCTCTACTATTAGCTGTTTATCCTTCCAATTTAGTTAGATTAGAGATTTGAAGATTTTTATGTAAATTAGCTAGAGAATTTTAAAGCAGCATCTACGCTGTAAATTACGGCGGTGGGAAAGGGGGGGGGGGGGGGCCGCGGGCAAAAACAGAAAAAGCTCTATTTTATAAAGAACACTGGATAAAGTTCACCAAGGGCTAAGTGGTAGACATTGTAGTGGAATATCTTTATTATTAACAGTTTGCTATTGAATTATTTCCTGGATATTGGGCAGCTGAACTTATATTGGATAAACATCATTTCTAGTAACTGCAGGTCTCTTTTTTAGCTGCAAAACTCACTTTTATTATCAGTATACTTTCAGATAGGTGTTCATTTTCAATTTTTTCAAATTACACCTGTGACTGTTGATATATCCACCTTGCACTTAAATTACAATCCAGCAATCTTGTAGTCAGCACAGGTTGTTTGATGCCAAAAATACCGTGTATCGTACGAAAACATCACAGTTACGTGTTTTTTTTTGACTTTTGCGCATCCCAGCATTGTTCATTGACGCAGCATCTACGTAAATCTAAAAACAGAAATTCTATATTCACCACAGGTGAATTGAAAGGTGCAAAAAAATATCGTTTATTATATCAAAACATAAACAGTTACGTGTTTTTTGACTTTTGCACACCCAGCATTGTTCATGACGCAGCATCTACGTAAATCTTAAAACAGCAATTTATATTCACCACAGGTGAATTGAAAGGTGCAAAAAATATCGTTTATTATACCAAAACATAACAGTTACGTGTTTTTTGACTTTTGCGCACCCAGCATTGTTCATTGACGCAGCATCTACGTAAATCTTAAAACAGCAATTCTATATTCACCATAGGTGAATTGAAAGGTGCAAAAAATACCGTTTATTATATCAAAACATAACAGTTACGTGTTTTTTGACTTTTGCACACCCAGCATTGTTCATTGACGCAGCATCCACGTAAATCTTAAAACAAGAATTGTATCGTCACCACAGGTGAATCTGAAAGGTGCAAAAAATACCGTGTATTATACGAAAACATAACAGATACGACATACGTCCTTTTCTCCGGCACTTTTTAATCTGGGGTCAGACAGCGTTTAATGGTCATACTGCGGTCCAGACAGTTACAGCAGTAAACTTAAAAATGTCACCACAGGTAAATTTGAAGGTGAAAAAAAATGTGTATTATACGAAAAAAAACAGTAAGACAAACAGCTCCTTTTGGCATTTTTTAAACGGGGGGTAGACGGTTTAATGGTCATACTGCGGTCCGGGGACAGGTATAGTCAATGTCAGTGAAACTAAAATGGTGGTTGAAAGACTCCTTTTTTGCGGCACTTTTTAAATCTGGGGGTCATGCAGGTTTGGGGCTCATGGGGTTCCAGGACAGGGATATTCAATGTCCAGTTCAAGTAACATGATGGTTCAAATCATACTGCCTTCTGGCACTTTTTAATTTGTGGGTGATGCAGGTTTAAGGGTCAGGCTGTGGTACAAGACAGGGATAGTGAATGGTCTGTGACTTTTTTTCTGTGACTTTTATAACCTAAGTGTGTTGCCTAAGATGTAGCACGTATCCATTTGACTGTTGTGGATGTTAATTTCAGCTTCTCCAGCCTTGTTTGGGTGTAATAATGAAGGTGTTGTTGCTCTCCCATAGACTTTAATGGTCATCGCTCATAATCGACGCTCACTATCGAAAAACCTTATCGATAGCGGCCGACTATCGATCGATCTCGATAGCCAACGCAATCGCTCAACACTAGTAGACACTGCTCACCTTTCCAGGGTGAGGATTATAATTAGTTTCGGGGGGACAGACTGGGAATCATAGTGTATAATAGTATATACAGACAGTCCCCAGGTTACAAACGGGATAGGGACTGTAGGTTTGTTCTTAAGTTGAATTTGTATGTAAGTCGGAACAGGTATATTTATTAAATCACCTCATGTGCTGCTGTGGCAAGCTGGAACTTGTCATTCCACAGTTACTATCTGCAGTGGAACATGGAACTACAAGTGCCAGCATACCTCATAAGTAGTGTTGAGTGATTATTAACGACAAAGTTGAAATCGGCACGGTTTTTATGTTGATCGTATTTTTTAGATCACGCGATAATTTAGGTTAAAATCTGCACATAATCTATTAATATCGCGCCATTTTCAGCGCTTCCTGTCATTTTGGCGGCCAGCAAATCAGCTTAGAGAATAGAGCCTGGTGAGCTGGGTGTGCGACGTCATGACTGG
Source organism: Phyllomedusa bahiana (assembly GCA_025379985.1). Lineage (NCBI taxonomy): Eukaryota > Metazoa > Chordata > Amphibia > Anura > Hylidae > Phyllomedusa > Phyllomedusa bahiana. Next base: position 88,660 of record JAODAL010009306.1, on the reverse strand, counting down.
GATGTGTATAGTTGTGATTGGCTGGAAAAATCACATGACCTTGTTTTACATAGAACAGCCCTTCCTGTTCAGCATCTGTGTGTGTCTGTGTATCATAAGAGCAGGACATGTGCTCGGTCTCTCTCAAAACAGCTCAGCGAAACTGTTCTATTTGTTCACACAGACAGCTATGCTTTTAGCTGTGAACATTAGAACTTAGGTAGATTAGAGATTTTCAGATTTTAGTTACTTAGGCTGAGAATTTTAAAGGAGCGTCAAGCGCTGTACAGCCGCGCGGGAGGTGGGGGGGGGGGGGGGGCTGCGCGCGAACACAGAAAGACAGGCTGGCTTTTGAAAGGAGAGTGGATATTGTGCAGCCCAGACTGTGTTTTGACCCTGCATTGCAATGGGTTTTTATTAACAGTTTTTGGTGAAATATTACTTGTATGTTGTGCAGCCTGTACTTATGTTAGGATACAGATCTTTTCTAGTAACTGCAGGTGTATTTGATAGGTGCAAAACTCAACTTTTATTATCTGTACACGATTTAATTAGGTTTTTTTTCATTTTGGTGCAGCTCAGTTTTGTTCAAAGACCTACTTTGTTCTTACAATAGGATACAGAACTTTTCTAGTCACCGCAGGTGTATTTATAGGTGCAAAAAACACCTTTTATTATCCGTACACAATTTAATTAGGTGTTTTTTACTTTGGCGCAGTCCAGCTTTGTTCATAGAGCCACCTTGCACTTAAATTTGAATACAGCTATTTTGTAGTCACCGCAGGTGTATTTATAGGTGCAAAAAACACCTTTTATTATCCGTATACATTTCAAATAGGTGTTTTTTTTTACTTTGGTGCGGCCCAGTTTTGTTCATAGAGCCACCTTGTACTTAAATTTAAATACAGAAAATTTGTATTTACTGTTGGTGTATTTCATTGGTGCAAAAACCACCGTTTGTTATCCGTATAATTTTTAAATAGCTATATTGCACGTGGTGCGGCCCTAGTTTTTTTCAAATAGCCACGTTGTACGACAATTCTCGTTTGTCATTGCTGCAAAAAACGCAATTTCTCATCCGTGTAATTTCTGAATAGTTTTATTGCGCTCGTTGAATCTCAGTTTGGAGCAGATAGCGTATTTGTATGATATTTTGTTGAAAACTATCAATTCCTAGTACTACTGGGCAGTTGTAAATCCCTGGGACTGAAGAAAGAACACTGTGGATTTTGTCTTACGGTTCTCCCACCAGACCGCATTTCAAAGGTATTCGCAAGAAACATTTCTGTTTCTAATCCTATTGGCTGTAGGAAATTAGAGGGATTGAAGAATAGCTGTGAATTGCCGTCTTTTAATAAGAGACTTTCAAGAACTCTTCCATACCTTCTTAAATTTTTATCTTTCTGAACATGGAGCGAAATGCGGGTGGTAAGCGAGCAAAGAGGGGGGTAGGACATGGAGGTAGAGGTACGAGAGAAGGTGCTCCTTCCAGTGCTGGCGACAACACGCATGCCAGCGGATCGTCAGTTGCAGGACAGTCAGGCCTGTCATCGCTGGGTCAGGGCCATGTGAATCTCAGTAACGAACAGTGTCGCCAATCTGTTCTTCAGTGGTTAATGCAACCTGCATGCTGCGGTCCAGGACAGGTATAGTTTATGTCCAGTTCAGCTAAAATGGTGGTTGAAAGACTCCTTTTTCCGGCACTTTTTAATTCTGGGGGTCAGACAGGTTTAATGGTCATACTGTGGTACAGAACAGGTATAGTCAATGTCCAGTTCAACTAAAATGGTGGTTCAAAGACTCCTTTTCCAAGCACGTTTTAAATCTGGGGGTCATGCAGGTTTGGGGCTCATGCTGTGGCCCAGGACAGGGATAGTCTATGTCCAGTGAAACTAAAATGGTGGTTGAAAGACTCCTTTTTCCGGTACTTTTTAATCTGGGGGTCATGCAGGTTTGGGGCTCATGCTGCGTTCCAGGACAGGGATATTCAATGTCCAGTTCAAGTAAAATGATGGTTTAAATAATACTGCCTTCTGGCACTTTTTAATTTGTGGGTCATGCAGGTTTAAGGCATACATGCCAACTCTCCCGCTTTTGGCGGGTGGGGGGGGCCCGCTATTTGGGGTCCCCCCCCCCCTCCCGGCAGAGATGGCATTCCTCCCGCCGCCCGCAACTAACTGGCTATCAAAGGGGGCAACTACCTGGCTATCAAAGGGGCAACTACCTGGCTATCAAAGGGGGCAACTACCTGGCTATCAATGGGGGCAACTACCTGGCTATCAATGGGGGCAACTACCTGGCTATCAAAGGGGGCAACTACCTGGCTATCAAAGGGGGCAACTACCTGGCTATCAAAGGGGGCATCTACCTGACTACAAAGGGGGCAACTATCTGACTACAAAGGGGGCAACTATCTGGCTACTAAAGGGGGCAACTACCTGGCTTCTAAAGGGGGCAACTACCTGGCTTCTAAAGGGGGCAACTACCTGGCTACTAAAGGGGGCATCTACCTGGCTAACAAAGGGGGCATCTACCTGACTACAAGGGGGCATCTACTGGGCTACAAGGGGGCATCTACCTGCCTGTAAGGGGCACTACCTGGTTATGGGGGGCTACTACCTGGCTATAAGGGCATCTACCTAGCTTTCTTCCAAAGCCATTATGCAGTTAGGTGGAGTGGGTGTGGCTTTTTGAAGGGGCGTGAAACACAAAAAGATGGGTGTGTCCATGCAAAGTTTTGGCCGCGGCGGCCGCTTCACCCGCCCGGAGTCTCGCTGTGCAGGGAGGAGGCAGGAGGGATTGTTCCCCTCCTCCCTCCTCCCCATGTATGTACAGCGCCGGCCGGTGCACGCTGTACATACAGATCAGTGTCGCAGGGGGTGTGATGCGCGGCTGCACTCACTTCCCCTGCGATGCTGAGGAGATCGGCCGGGAGGTGTCCGGAGCTGCAGGAGCCTGGTAAGGTAAGTGGCTTTTATTTATTTTATTTTTATTAGTTATGGGGGGCTCTACCTGGCTATCAATAGGGGCAACTACCTAGCTATCAAAGGGGGCAACTACCTGGCTATCAATGGGGGCAACTACCTGGCTATCAAGGGGGGCAAACTACCTGGCTATCAAAGGGGGCAACTATCTGGGCTATCAAAGGGGCATCTACCTGGCTATAAATGGGGGCAACTACCTGGCTATCAATGGGGGCAAACTACCTGGCTATCAAAGGGGAAACTACCTGTCTATCAAAGGGGGCAACTACCTGGCTATCAAAGGGGGCAACTACCTGGCTATCAAAGGGGCATCTACCTGACTACAAAGGGGGCAACTATCTGACTACAAAGGGGGCAAACTATCTGGCTACTAAAGTGGGGGAAACAACCTGGCTTCTAAAGGGGGCAACTACCTGGCTTCTACAGGGGGAATCTACCTGGCTAACAAAGGGGGCATCTACTGTGACTACAAGGGGGCATCTACTTGGCTACAAGGGGGCATCTACCTGCCTGTAAGGGGCACTACCTGGTTATGGGGGCTACTACCTGGCTATAAGGGCATCTACCTAGCTTTCTTCCAAAGCCATTATGCAGTTAGGTGGAGTGGGTGTGGCTTTTTGAAGGGGCGTGACACAAAAAAGATGTGCGTGTCCATGCAAATTTTTTGCCGTGGCACGCTATGCGCGCCGCCCTCTTCGATCTCCTGCTTTTCCATTTTCAAAAGTTGGCAACTATGGTTTAAGGGTCATGCTGTGGTACAAGACAGGGATAGTGAATGGTCTGTGAGTTTTTTTCTGTGGCTTTTATAGCCTAAGTGTTGTGCCTAAGATGTAGCACGTATCCAGTTTGCTGTTGTGGATGTTAATTCCAGCTTCTCCATCCCTGTTTGGGTGTAAGAATGAAGGTGTTGTTCCTCTCCCATAGACTTTAATGGTCATCGGCGATAATCTATTATCGACTATCGGAAATCGTGTTGATAATTGACGATATCGACTATCGACCCAATGACGATAGTCAACGTAATCGCTCATCACTAGTCATAAGTCACCGTTTGTAACTAGGGAACAGATGTAAGTCAGAATGGTGTAAGTCGGGGACTGTCTGTATTTTTGGTTCTTGAGGATCCTGTGGATTTTAATACATTTCCAGACGGCAAAGTATGAATTCAAATTCATTTAAGGGGGCCAACAGTGGGAAGTAAAGTTAATTTTAGCACACCTTAATCTGACTTGGCAATTGGTGTATCCCCAGACATTCGGCTTCATTGCAGGCTTCCCATTTGCCAAGTAGGAAACCTGTTAAAAATCTGAATCCTAAAGCTATGTTCACACGGCTAAGTTTGGGACGTATTTCGGTACCGATTTAATTACGCTGCCTCGAAGTGCGCAACTTACAGGGCGAAATACGTCCATTCATTACGGTATTCACAGTTGCTCATAGAGACTATGGATTACGGTTCTCTCCCACCCCGGCGAACCGCCGGGCGGGGAGATATAGTGACATGGAATTACTAGGCGCAAATAAACGCCGCTAGTATTCACGTCAATGGGCCGGCGAAGTGCCGGCCCCTGCTCAGTCCCCGCTCCCGCCCCGCCCCCGGTCACACGGCGTAATTGCGGGGCGTAATTACGCCCCGCAAATACACCGTGTGAACATAGCCTAACAGTAAGGAAACATACGTACTGTATATGTTATTTCAAAACACCATTTCTTTACTCTCAACCACTTCAAACAATGCTGTGAGGTATCTGAGGTATGGCAGCTATGCCTAGTTGTAGATAAAAAGACAGGTTCTCCCAACACAGAACTGTGCCATACCAAGACTTGGGAGCAGAGATGTCAGTCACACTGAAATTCCATCCAACATTCGGCTACGCACATTGAAAACAGCACAGCAGCGTTCAGTCCTGAGTATTTTTCTTACAGTCAAAAAAGCTCATGGAAAATGAGTTAGAACTCTGCAATGCCACCTACTAGAGGTAGTGTTCCTCAAGTCACATCCAGCTTTCTGAGCCTTGTAATGTGAATGGGATTAAAGCCATACCAGATACTGACATGCAGACAGTTGTTTCAGGGTGTTTGCCACTCAACAATACAGAGCAAAGTAATGGCTGACTGGAAAAAAGGCTTTAGATGTAGCTCAATAGAGGCAACGTTTCTCATTAGGGAGAAGCACCCTGTAGATGTGCAGAGACTTATACACCATTGGTCGCTCTACTGAAATTTAAATATATTCAAATAAGCTCATGGGCTTTCAGTGGAGTGACTAAGGTGTATAAGTCTTCACAAACCTACATTGTACTTCTCCCTAATAAGGAACGTTACCCCTTTTGAGCTACCTAGAGCCTCTCCCCTAGCCAAACAGTATTTTACTCTGCAGTGATGAGTGACAAACACCCCAAAACAACTATCTGCAAAGCTAGTTACAGTACTTAGACGTTTTACAGTAGAAATATGTTCATAGATAATAGTGTACTATTGCATGCTGGTACTAATATAGATATGGATTAGCATGGGATTTACATAAGTCCCTAGTGGTAGGAATATTGTATTGTATGGTATTGTATTGAATTGAATTGTATGTATGCTTTATTGTGTGAATGTAATTTATTCCCGAACTGCGTCTCGGATGTGTGTATGTATTTGACGATTTGGTTGCAAATAAACTTTATTCAGTCAAAAACCTGCAGATTAATAACTGGTATGGCTTTAATCCTATTCACGTTGTGAGGCTCAGTGAGTCAGATGTGTCTTGAGGAATGCTATATCCAATAGGTGGTACTGTGGAGTGCTAGCATTTTTTCCAATGCACTAATTTGAATATATTTCAATTTCAGTGCAACAACTATGGCATATAAGTAGCCGCACACTTATATGGTGCGTTTTCCTAATGAGGAACCTTACCCCTTTTGATCTCTGTTATAACAGCATGCCAAAGCACATTTTTTAAGCAAAACCCCAACTTTTTATTTTAGCTTTTTTAAGCTTATTTTATTGTGTAAAGGGCCATGTACTGTATTATTACACCTCCGGTGTTAGTATTGTTTATAAGCCATATTCAGAGAATATATTGTCATTGTCATGTCTTTGTTCTTATACTTGGTTACATTGGTTTAGCAACACAGCATTAGTATAATTTCAATTATGTTATCACAAGGCATTATGGGAAAGGAGCTGAGATGCTCAAGCGCCCTCTATTGGACGTAACAAATCCTCAATTTGCTTTTGACCCACTGGGTCTTTGGAAAGCAAAGGGATATTAGCCAATCCAGCATCACCCATCTGTAGACAGCCGTTTCGGTGTGTTTGCCCCTCGTCAATACAGAGCAGAGTGATGCTGGCTTGGCTGAGTAGGTAGCAATGAGTGGCTCAGAAAGGGAAGATCTCAATGATGTTACTCAGACAAAGAAAATATGTCTTATGTAGCCATAGATAGATACCAAATATTCTCATCAAATAGACATAATAGTATGCATAGTTTAGGCATTTTAGAAATTTATGTTTATGACTAATAATTCTGTGAGAACATCATAGATGCTGTTGGTAATATGCTATTTATTTTTAAGGATGTTAAAGAAGACAGAGAAGATTAATTACATAAGTAAATTACATATTATACCTTCTCCTTACAGTTGCATACACAAATTCCCATAGGTAACCTTTGTATACATGTTGCAGGAGTATAACTGTAAGGGGTACAGCAGCATTGGGGCATTGACTAGGAAAAATTGCCATTATATGACTTAAGGGAATTTTTTAAATGATGTTTATTCTTGCAATTTTCAATAACACATACAGAAACAGCTCCAGAGAAACATAGAGGGCGACATGTATGATCGGGAGTTGCACCTGTTTTCTGGCAAAAACTGCGGCTAACTGATTCGAATCCCCAATCAGACGCAGTGATGCGATGTTAGGCGCAAGCTTCGCCACTTTCGGCTGCGCCTAACATGAAGGGGCGTGCAATGGGCGCGGTGTGGGCGTTCTGGGGCGGGATGCGGCACTTTCGAATAGTCCGAGGCATGCATGATCGCGGGTCGGCAAAGTGAGGCGCATTGCAGCTCCAACAGGCAGACCTAGATGATTGTGGTCTAAATGAGCCGGAGGAGTCGAAGTGAAGCGAGAACGTAATGGAATGGGGCAAAATGTGCTCTAGGTCGACTGTTACAACAGTACACAGTCTCAGCTCCGTGAGACATGGAGTATGATTCAAAAACTCGTTTTTATTAGGTGTAAAACATTCTCTGTAAAAGAGCTAAAACCTTCTATAAACATTCATAAATAAAATCACTAACAACGCGTTTGTCGCCGTCACCGGCGCTACATCAGGAATTGGGGTATTGTAAATTGCAGTGAAATACAGTAATTCAAATTCTGTAAGCTCTTCTCATTGGTCGGCAGAAACCAACCAATCAGAATAGGAGCGACAGTGTTCCATTATAACCTATGGAGAAGTATTGACCAATCACGTGAAAAGGCGGGACAGTTCAAAATACAGTAAAAAAGGCAGAAAAGAGGTGATTGGTTGAGCTAGCGGGGGATTTGCTATCCCGGCCAATCAGAGTGCGAGCTACTTTGTTCCATTGTAGTCTATGGAGAGATCGGGGCAATGAAATCTAAGCTCTCAGCGCCGTGCAGCATGGAGTATGATTAAAAAAAAATCGTTTTATTAGGTGTAAAACATTCTCTGAAAAAGAGCTAAAACCTTCTATAAACATAAATCAATCAAATCCCTAACAACGCGTTTGTCGACGAGACCGGCGCTACATCAGGAATTGGGATATAGAGAATTGTAGGGAAATACAGTAATTCAAATTCTGTAAGCGCTTCTCATTGGTCGGCATAAACCAACCAATCAGAATAGCAGCGACAGTGAACCAAATATACCTATGGAGAATTATTGACCAATCAAATGAAAAGGAGGGACACTTCAAAATACATTAAAAAAAGGCAGAAAAGAGCTGATTGGTTGAGATTGATTTTGAGTTGAGCAAGAAGGGCGCGATAAAAGGGCGCCCTAAAAGTTATTACTGTCTATGGGAATTATTCTAGCACTGTGATTGGTTGGGGGAAAGAGGGGCTCGCCCTGCTTAGCCAATCAGCGGGTGAGCTACTTATCTCATAGAGTTTATGGGGAAAAAAAAATGCAGAGCGAGCTCTTTTGTGATTGGCTAATTTTAAAAGGGGCGCGGTTTTTTGGGCCAATGGAGAGCGAGCGACGCTCTTATGGGTTTTCTAATGAAAATCTATAATAAAACTGTACATGGCAGAAATCAAATGATAACACAAACGAAGTTGTACCGATCTCTATATAAAATGAACAAAAATATGGGTGTAACGAAAATAAACAAATAAAAATGAATTCAATGAGTTCATTTTTATTTCTTTATTTTCGTTAGCCCCATTTATTGTTCATTTTATAAAACGATGGGTACAACGTTCTTTGAGTCTTATCATTTCATTTGGGCATGTACAGTTTTGTATAGATTGCATTAGAAAACCATAAGACTGATTGGGCTCGTTTATGCCGACCAATGAAAGAGCTTACAGAATTTGAATTTACTGTATTTCCCGGCAATTTTCTATATCGCAATTCCTGATGTAGCGCCGGTGACGACGACAAAACGCTTGTCAGTGATTTTTATTTATGTATGTTTATAGAAGGTTTGAGCTCTTTTACAGAGAATGTTTTACACCTAATAAAAACTATTTTTTTGATTCATACTCCATGCCGCACGGCGCTGATTTATTTCTTGAGCGATCTTATATATTTTCACTTTAATTTTTAATGATCCACTTTTTCACTACATTTTTAAACGCTTTAGAAGCTTTGATTTTTCACTTTTTTCATACATTCATTTGAAAGACAACCTTTTCTCTTCACTAACATGTTTAATGATTTTCGCTCATTTCCAGCCGTCTCGAATCGGAATACATGTTAGGCGCAGTCCTTTCTGCGCCTAAGTCCCGCACTGCGCCTCACACACTGGCGAGGCGCAGGGGACTTTACACCGCATGTATGAGCGCACCCCGGGCACCGACATACATGAGGCGCAGCTTTCACGTTTACGCGCTCAAAAACGTGCGCTCCGACGTGCCGAGATTTATACATGTCGCCCAAAGACTTTACAAGTCAATCAACACATATGTACAAAGTGTTAATTGCAGTATCAGACAAACACTCAGCGGGGTGATACAGTAAAGTCATCACAGACAATAAGCCTAGGAAAACATGACGAGGAATTCTTTCAAACCAAAAAGTCCATTAAAAAAACCCAGGTTGTCAGGAAGATCCACAGAACAGTATAGGACTGAGGCGGCCACCAGTGGAATTTCATTCTAGGAACTCACCAGTGGAATTTCATTCTAGGGGCCCACCAGTGGGATTTCATTCTATGGGCCCACCAGTGGAATTTCATTCTAGGAACTCACCAGTGGGATTTCATTCTAGGAACTCACCAGTGGAATTTCATTCTAGGGGCCCACCAGTGGAATTTCATTCTAGGGGCCCACCAGTGGAATTTCATTCTAGGGGCCTACCAGTGGAATTTCATTCTAGGAACCCACCAGTGGAATTTAATTCTAAAAGCCCACCAGTGGAATTTTCTTATAAGGGCCCACCACTGGGATTTCATTCTAGGAGCCTACCAATAGAATTTCATTCTAGGAACCCACCAGCGGAATTTCATTCTAGGAACCCACCAGTGGAATTTCATTCTAGGGGTCCACCCAACAGCTACTGCCTCTTATACTCTGCCTCTTTCTTTTTGCTCCTTTCCCTCTGCCTTTCTGGATGTATATACAGTTTAAAAGAAATTCCAGGTCTGCCATGCTCAGGGGTCCACCCTGTTTCCCTGTGGGCCAGTCCAATCCTCTACACATGCAACATTCACACTACATTCTCAAAAGCAGTTTTATTATCTGTTTTGTAATATCACTATGTGCATTATCCTTGTATTGTTTTATGATGAGTTATTATCACATCACTCTGCTCTTAAACTTCTAGTTGAGACTATGTTTATTTTTATGTTTTATTTTTTGTTTCTTGTCCCTATTTCACCTGTTTATCACTATGCACAATATTCCCATACCATGACGTCACTGTGTGCAATCACCTTTACACGTGACTTATTGTGTTTTATACATGTACTGTGACATTACTGTGTTTGAAATTCCTGTTTTCTGAAATCATTAAACTGGTATTCCCACGAAGCAAAGTCTAGTGGCATGGTCAGCTATCTGCTTTCTCCGAGCCAAATGGGCATGAGCATGAGGAGGGCGGCACTTCTATGGGAACTCCCAAATATAGTCATGCACACATGCTATATTCGGAACTCCCATAGAAGTGAATGAGGAGGACGATCGACCATGCCACTAGACTTTGCTTTGTGACAACACCACTTTAAGTATATATGAACATAGCAGAGTTGAAAGGGGTTTTGCTATCACAAACATTAATGGGATATAGATAAGATATGTCATCAATGTCAGATAGCCGAATGCCATCACTCGTCTGTACTGTGAACTCCCAGAATGGAGAGTGACTGTACAAGTTTGGTCAATTCTCCATTCCGATCAAGAAGTGTTGGGGCCCCGTTCTGGAGATAGATGCGTGTCCCAGAGGTGGAAACTGTACCTGACATTGATGTCATATCGTATCGATATGCCATTAATGTTTCTGATGACAAAAACACTTTCATTTCCCGTATCATCAGTTTTTTCTCTGGGTGGCACCTTTGTTATCCATGCTGCAATAACAGTATTTTACAAAATACTTACCTTAACCAAAATGACCAGTGGAGTAAAGAAGCAGTAGAATGACTTAGAACTAAATTGCTTTAATTATAGATACATATTTAAATAATATATGAGATAAATCACTATAATTAAATATTATATAATCATAGTAATGTAAATTAGAGTCAGTAATTCTGTCACTTTTAATGCTTTCTCCTAAACCATTTCAATATATTGAATGGTTTTGGTTCCTTAGTAGAGCAAAAGTCAATAACAGATATCAGAAAGTCAATGTCCCCTGGCCTCCATACTGGGAAAAGTAGAAGGTTCCAAGACTGAGGAATCTTAGGTAAGAGCGGTAAGACAAAAAGAACTCGCATGTTCTCACAACTGCTTATGCCCACCTCCGAAACTTCAACGGGACCTCAATGCTGGTGGGTCCTACACTATTGTTACCTCTCTTTTGGGGACTGTTCAGGTCCCGTTGAAGTTTTGGAGGAGGCTTAAGCAGTTTTGATCAAAGATGTGAACTAAGAACCTCAAAAAAACATTTTCATGTATCCTAAGTAGCAGAAATGCTTTTTCAAAAATTCCTATGTCCCCTTTGATAGTTTCTTTAGTTGATAGTGTGCTACTGATATTGGAATGTGTATGTATATTGCTGGCACACCAGTGTGCACCTATGCTAATTTTTTTCAAAAAGTTTTATTCGAAATGCAAAGCCAGATATTGTTACTAGCTTGTGTAAATATGAGTGGCAGCCTCCATTTTGGTTTTCTGCACTCCACCCACCTACTTAAAAGCTGGTGCCTTCACTCCCAGAAGTATGGATGTCTGAACAGTCCCCAAAAGAGAGGTAACAATAGTGTAGGACCCACCTGCATTGAGGTCCCGTTCACGTTTCGGAGGTGGCTTAAGCAGTTTTGATCAAAAATGTGAACTAAGAACCTCAAAAATGTTTTCATGTATCCTAGGTAGCAGAAATGCTTTTTCAAAAATTCCTATGTCACCTTTGCTAGCTTCTTTTTTTTTTAGTGTTCTTCTGATATTGGAATGTGTAGAATAATGATATTTATACAGAATTTTTTTATGCATAATTGGATGCTTAGTTTGACCAACATTGTTTTTTAATGTGTATATTTGACAATGGTCTTTCAGAAAAGGCATTGGTTGGCTGATGATATCTCTTTGCTTTGGTCCTTATACTAGAAGAGTAGTTTGTTTAAAAAAAAGAGAGAGAAAAGCTAGGGAAGCATGGCTTTTTTTCTGCTTGTACTCTGGTCCCTAAGGCATCAGTAACATGTAAGAGTTGCAGGACATCTGTTAAATGCTTGCCCAGGAGCATTCATCACTCTGTCCCTGATGCACAACCACACCCTATTACTGCAGCTAAATGCTGTTTTCCTTTTACATCTTTGCAAAAAAGGCTTACTACTTGACTCATTTTGAGGATTTCATCAGGGGCCAGAATTTAAACCTGCCAAATCTACTACTCATTGCGTAAGTATTAGTTTCTATATAGACTCTCCCTTTAGCCTGTTATTTTCCTATATTGACTACTCTTGTCTTGACTCTGAACTTCCTTGGATTTGGCCTAATATGCATCCTATATCAAAATACCTTTTTTAACATTTAACCTCAGTGCAGTCCCACTAGCAACAGCTGACACTATTTGGTGTGCAACTCTAGGGATAGGCTGAAGGCATGGTTGTACAAGCATAAGTAATCAAGAAACTCAGGGAAAGCAAAGTTTAACCATCATTGGCAATAGACAGAGGTAAAAGTAAACAGCAGATGTTGAAAATTATCAGGAAACAACAAAGGTGAGAACCAAAGAATCCAATGGAATGATACACTATCTTGGCAGTTCACTAAGAACTAGTAATAAGGCAGTGTGGGATATGCGAGTTAGAGTTACCCTTTAAACTATTGGCACAAGAGCTACTGGGGCACAGGAGGACTCTGCATTATATAATATTCTGAACAAAAATAAAAAGCATTACTCCTCTAACCGATCCCCTGCTGCTGTCATTTCTATGCAGAACTCCACTGATGTCCACTTCCTGCTCCCGTAACAGCACCCAGGAAGTAGCTGGAGATGCAAGCGCATCCAGTCACTAGTCACTTTTAGGCACGTCACAGCTGTGGAGAGTGATTGGGACCATTTGGGGATTTACAGTGACCCTGTAAGTGACTGGTGGTGTATTGATGACATGACTCTTCCTTTTTATGTCTTAAATACAGTCTGTAACGGCCAGAGTAGTGGATCTGCTGAACCACCACAAGCGGTGGTAACGGCCACGCCAGGGAGCGGAGTCTAAATAGGTCCCAGTATTCACCAGAGCCGCCGCAAGGAACATGGCAAGACAAGAACACACTTCAGAGATTTTTTTTCTAAGTCACGAGGCAACATAGATCCAGCAGGGAAGTGACGTAGGACCTGCAATATATAGGGCAATTAGCTAATTACCGGCGCGCTGGCCCTTTAAATTTACAAGAGCGAACGTGCGCACGCCCCAGGGAGCAAGCTTGCGTGCCCCGGTCGGCAGAGGAAGACATCAGGACAGGAGTGCGGCCGGGTAAGTAAGTGCTCGTACAGCGAGTGCGTCCCCCGCCCGACCCGTGGTCAGCGGCGCAACCCGTCCCCAGCACAATCCCAGAAGAGGGGACACGGGTGCGCCCGCAGTGACACAGTCTAACCCTTTAAATAAAATATTATCACGCCAAACAACCCGTGTAACACTTCTATTGTTTGAACTACTCTGGAAATACTATTTTAAGGCTGGAAGCAACCAGGTGGCAATGATCACATTCTTAACTGATACATTATGATTATTATCTACGATTACTTAGAAACTATGTGTGTCACTTTAGCTAGTACTTCGCTATGACATGAACATCACAATGTGGCATTCTATACCTATGACACACACTGTGACATGTCATGGGAACAGAATTGCCAACTATTCATAGCCTAAAAAGACTTGTATTTGGAAACAGGTCTGTAAATCTTGATTTACTACTTGATAACGCCACATATCTACAGTAAAAGCAGTTATGAAACCAGTCTTTAATAGAATATTTTACAAAATCTTTGCTACTATATATCCACCCTGGGTTTTTACCCTCTGCTTAGAAGAGAATATGAGAAAACGGGTAAATGCAATGTAAACAGTCCCATCCACAAGATTCAATGCAATGTGATCATAACCCTTTTAGTATGTTTACAGGAGCTTCTATCCTAATGCTGAAAAGTTCAGTGAACCATTAATATTTATGGAACCTAAATGACTGGCTTGATATGTGTATGGTATGTGATGCTGTGTTTGGCAACTAATTTGACTATTATAGCTCCTATCCTTTAATAAACAGAAATCATAAGACCTTCTAAGGGAAATGGATGTATACTATTTTTAGAAGTGTAATTTTTAAACTGTAAGCAACACCACAAACCTTATTTTGTGGTCTAAGATAATAAGGTTTTAAAAGGGTTATTCAGCCTTATAAAACTGATGGCCATCAATAATAGAATGGTGTTCAGTGTCAGAATGGTGTGGCTGTGGCCTACCAGAGGAAATGATTCTTGGGGCCCATCAACTGAGTTCATTCCTAAGGCTTACCTGTGGAGTTTGTTCTTGGGGCCCATCAGTGGAGTTCATTCTTAAGGCCTACCACTGGAGTTAGTTCTTGGGGCTCACCAGTGGAAATGATTCTTGGGGCCCATCATTGGAGTTCATTCCTCAGGCCTACCAGTGGAGTTAGTTCTTTAGGCCCACCAGTGAAGTTCATTCCTAAGGCCTACCACTGGAGTTAGTTCTTGGGGCCCACCAGTGGAAATGATTCTTGGGGCCCATAAGGGGAGTTCATTCCTAAGGCCTACCACTGGAGTTAGTTCTTGGGGCCCACCAGTGGAAATGATTCTTGGGGCCCATAAGGGGAGTTCATTCCGAAGGCTTACCAGTGGAGTTAGTTCTTTAGGCCCACCACTGAAGTTCATTCCTCAGACCTACCAGTGGAGTTAGTTCTTAGGGGCCACCAGCAGAGTTCATTCCTAAGGCCCACCAGTGAAGTTCATTCCTAGGGCCTACCACTGGAGTTAGTTCTTGGGGCTCACCAGTGGAAATGATTCGTGGGGCCCATCAGTGGAGTTCATTCCTAAGGCCTACCTGTGGAGGTAGTTCTTTAGGCCCACCAGAGAAGTTCCTTCCTTAAGCCTATCATTGGAGTTAGTTATTGGGGCCCACCAGTGGAGTTACTTCTTGGGGCCCACCCTACAGCTAATTTCTGTCCTTTCTGTGCTACTCCCTGTGTCATGGGTTGGTATGCTGCTGTGAAGAATGTAAGTAAACAAATGGGATCATTGCATAAAAAGCAACACTGAAACTGTGGAATACAATGTGCCATTGATGTGAATGAAAAAATTAATGTTAGTTATAAAGGTTTGCAAGGATAGACCAACATTTTACATGGGAGCAACTCACCATCAAAATGAACCTGGGGGCTATGAAACGTGTTTATAAAACAACAGTCTAGCAAACCCTACTATGTCTGGTGCTCTGAAGAAGACTGTTGGTCACTGCTACCTCGGCAGCAAAGAATTTCACATCGGTGTCGGAATTGGGCCTTTGCCGATTGGCATTTGATTGTCTTGCCCAATGAGTCCCAATTTCTGCTTCATCAAAGAAATAAACTTAGGCAAAAAACATCAGAGAACAAACATTCTGCAACCGTTGCTGAAATGTTTTCATGGCATTCTCTGAGCCCATTAATCCACGTAGAAGGTGCTCGCAGCTGATCTGAGCATGAATCCTTCTTTGCAGATGATGTACACCCATACATGCAGATTGTCTTACCTGGAGCGGAAGGGATATTACAACAAGATGATGCGACAAACACAGTTAGTATTGTCCAAGACTGGTTGGAAGAGCATGACCAAGATTTCCAAGTACTGCCCTGGACCTCTAATTCCCCAGATTTGAACCCAATTAAGCATCTTGGCTCTATGGACCCTCCCCAACAATCCTCCAGCAGTTGTGGAGCGCAGTCAGCATAGTTCCAGATATCTGTGACAAACTACCAAGTCCCTGTTGAGTCACTTCCAGTCCATCTAGCTGCTGACTGTGCTGCACATGGCGGTTACTCTGGACTTTAGCTCACAGTCATGTAAAAAGACGGCATAATGCAAAAAAGAGGTGTGGTTCATGCAAAAAACTTTCAGCGGTGCACAAAGCGAGCCACACCATAGAGTCTCCCTTGAGCTGACTTTCAAAGGTTGGCAAGTATGACTGATCAGCTACTGGGAAATGTCATAAATGAATAGGAAACTAAACATTTTCTCAAATATATGATTAGGAATGTTGAACAATTTTGCCTCTAATTAAGTAATAAAGTTAAGACTTTTTAAGAAGAGGACACTTGGGGCGCGTCCCTACGGCACAGGACAAATACCGTTCGGTTTATCCGAAAAGCCCTCCCCCTTCACATTCACTTGTTCATATTCCATCTGAAAACCGGACGGAAGATTGAACAAGTACAATGTTTTTCGGGCGACCGGTGGTCTGAAAAAAATTTGCCGGGGGGGAAAACCCGTGCAGTGGGGGGATGACTGCACGGGTTTTTTCCATAGTGCCCCATGTAAAAGCTTGCGGACGGTTTTTCAGATGGTTTGCAAAACCGTCTGATAAACCGTCCGCAAACTGGTGCCGTGGGGACATGGCCTTATAGGGGCTGTTTCACAGAGCCACAGCCAGCTTCAGACTCACAGTAACAGGTCAAACTGTGGGTGGGTCTATAGCAGTGATTGACAGAAGAGCTCTGCTATTCCTGTTACAGTGACATGAGTTCAGAAGGTTTATAATCTGTAGCAATGAAACCTACAAAGATCTAAGGGTTTAACTAGTCATTAATTAAGATAAACAAACTCCTTAGCTAGAGATAAGACTCAGCATGGATTGACTCACATGGTCAGAGGACAGCTTTTAGAAAAATTAGTTAAGAGTAGTGTTGAGCGATTGCGTTGGCTATCGAGATCGATCGATAGTCGATAGTCGGCCGCTATCGATAAGGTTTTTCGATAGGTGGCATCGATTATGCGCGATGACATTAAAGTCTATGGGAGAGCAACAACACTTCATTATTACACCCATAACAAGGCTGGAGAAGCTGAAATTAACATCCACACAGTCAAATGGATACATGTACATCTTAGGCAACACACTTAGGTTATAAAGTCACAGAAAAAAAGTCACAGACCCATTTACTATCCTGTTTTGGGTACCACAGCCTGACCCTTAAACCTGATCACCCACAAATTAAAAAAGTGCCGGGAAGGCAGTATGATTTGAACCATCATGTTACTTGAACTGGACATTGAAATATCCCTGTCCTGGAACGCAGCATGAGCCCCAAACTGCATGATACCCCACATTTAAAAAAGTGCCGGAAAAAGGGTCTTTCAACCACCATTTTAGTTTCACTGGACATTGGGACTTTTACCTGTCCGGGCCCCCAGCATGAGCCCAACCTGCATGACCCCACATTTAAAAAGGTGCCGGAAAAAGGGAGTCTTTCAACCCCATTTTAGTTTCACTGGACATTGGGATTTATACCTGTCCTGGGCCACAGCATGAGCCCAAAACTGCATGACCCCACATTTAAAAGTGCCGGAAATGGAGTCTTTAAACCCACCATTTTAGTTGAACTGGACATTGACTATACCTGTTGGGCCACAGCAATGAGCCCCCAAACCTGCATGACCCCACATTTTAAAAGTGCCGGAAAAAAAAGGATTTCTTTCAACCACCATTTTAGTTTCACTGGACCATTGACTATACCTGTTGTCCTGGGCCACAGCATGAGCCCCAAACCTGCATGACCCCCACATTTAACCCAGACGGAAAAAGGAGTCTTTAAACCCCCTTTTTTTAGTTTAAAGGGACATTGACTATACCTGTCCTGGGCCACAGCATGAGCCCCAAACCTGCATGACCCCCACATTTAAAGTGACGGAAAAAGGAGTCTTTCAACCACTTTTTTAGTTTAACTTGACATTGACTTACCTGTCCTGGGCCACAGCATGAGCCCCAAACCTGCATGACCCCCAATTTAAAAGTGCTGGAAAAAAGGAGTTTTTCAACCACCCTTTTAGGTTCACTGGACATTAAACTATACCTGTCTGGGCCACAGCATGAGCCCCAAACCTGCAGGGACCCCACATTTAAAAAGTGCCGGAAAAAGGGAGTTTTCAACCACCTTTTTTAGTTGAACGGGGACATTGACGTATACCTGTCGGGGCCCAACAGCATGACCAGGGCCGGAGTTACAGTGGGTGCGGTGAAAAGCCAGGCTGGCGTCGTATCTATTAAACACGCAGGTTAAAATGCCCTGTTGAGCAGCAACGAAAACTGTCGTGCTGAAGCAGAGTGCGGAAGCGGAAGTGTAAAGAACTCCGGGCCTTCCTCTGTACACAGTCAATACCGGGTAGCGCTTGCCCCTCGTATGAGTGTGGACCAATTGGCTTCACTTGGAAATACTGGTGGGTTAACGCTCCGTTACACCCAGGTGCCCTTTATCTTGGCATTTTTTTCTCATTTTACTCAACGTGCTGGAGGAAATGGTCTCTGTATTTTGGGTTTTGTCCGTGCTCCTATCCTGTCCTCTGAATAACCTACATCTGGTCAAGGTTTTCCTGTACCTCCCTTGTACAATTCGGGAGGAATTTTTTTAACAGCTATTTTGTACATGCAAGTTTTTTAGACTTTAATTCTAGAAAAACACATTTTTAAAATTGGATGGAATCCCCCCATGTCTTTGTTTCTCTTTTTTTTCATTGTATTAAATGGGTTTTCAATACAGGGATTGATTAGCTATGTTAAAGATCTTGCAAAAACAAGTCATTTTGCAATATGTGTCCATTACAGTGTCCTACCTATTCCTGTTTCGGGACAGCCCCTTTCACCCTTGACCCAAACTCTTGACAATTGTAAAGGGAAAACAAATGTCTGTTAGAACAACATTTTTTAGAATAGGCCCTTTGTAGTATAGTGCATGTCACAGCAAAATGCCCCAAAAATTCAAGCATGCCCCTTTTGAGCCACTTTTGGTCAATTGTGAAGAAAAATGTCTGTTAGAAAACATTTTTTTTAAAAATAGGACTGTAGTTATTGCTGCATTTCAAAGCAGCATGAACCAAAAAATTATAAAAATGACTTCTCGCCACTGTTAAAAATTGTGGGGGAGAAATCCCACTTAGAAGCCACATTTCTGTTACAAAGGGACCTGATTATTGCTGTATCTCCCCGCTACATGACCCCAAAAAATTATAAAAGACTTTCAGCCACTATTAAAAATTGTGGGGGAGAAAATGCCACTTAGAAGCCACATTTCTGTTCAAAGGACCTGATTATTGCTGTATCTCACAGCAACATGACCTCAAAACCATTGACAATGCGAAAACTTTTAAGATAAAGTGAGTAAATGGAATTTCGGTGTTGTCATGAAACCTTGCTGTCTTTTACAGTCTCTCACAGCAAAACCAGCAAATGAACTTTTGGGGAAAAGAGAATAAAAATTGCAGTAAGAAATGATCATTTTAAAAAAAAAAGTTTTCAAGGGGGGCCCATTTCTGTTTGAAAAGGAATGTGAAGTAGACTGGCAACTAATCGGTGCCCCTCGGCAATTGGGGCACAACATCATTCAGAGATCCATGCCTGATTTCATCTTGATGAAAGTCAAACGATCCACATTATCTGTGGAAAGGCCGGATGCGTTTGTCTGTAATGACTCCTCCAGCTGTGCTGAAGGTCGTCAGATATGACGCTGGTTGCTGGGGCAGGACAAAAACCTCTATGGCGTGACGAGCCAGTGGGGGCCATTCGTCCATTTTGGATACCCAGAAGTCTATTGGGTCCGGAACACATGCAAAAACATCGGTGTTGAGACGCAGATAGTCTTGCACCATGATTTTAAAGTGTTTCTCTGTGTGTTGGAATGTATGCCCTGCATTGCTGCGTTGGTGAGGTGGTAAACAAAGATTTTGCCAGAGGGTCACCCCATTAGGCTTCTGCCACCTTGCCTGCTGCTCCGCTAGCCTACTTGACTCTCTGCTGTCACGTCTGTTTGTTGTTCCACGTGACATTTGGGAAGTTGATGCGGAGCAACGGGTTTGTCTCCAGTTGATCAATCAGCAAGGTCCTCCATTTCCTTCATTTTTACTCTTATTTGGGTGGGTGGAAGGAAGTGTGATTTTTTTGTTTTGTACGGGGATCCAGGAGGGTGGCCACCCCAGTAAACTGGTTGTTCATTTTGATGGCCTTAATGCGAGGGATTTCATGTTGGGAGGAAATGGAGAAATCCAGCACTCATGTGAGAGATGGGCCTTGTATTTCCCAAGTCTGGGTGAGAGGGACTAGCAAACTGATCTTCCTCATCTTCCCATCCTCCGCCTCAAATTCGCGCCAACCTTTTCCAAGGCAGGGACGTGGGGTAAATCGGTGTCTAGGAATACCTCCCCCTCCCTCTCTCCTCCGCTGCCCCCGGACAGACTTGCCTGAGATGTTTGCACCCTGAGAGCTGAGGGCGCCACTTGCACTAGCTCTGGACCCGAACCAATGCCTAATGAAGCCCGATGAAATTGCGAAACTGTTGGGCCTTGTGGATTTGACGGGGGAGAAAGGCCCCTTGTCCGCATCTGTGTCCGTCTCCCCTCCGTCGCTGGGGGGGGGACCTGTTGTTTCAGAGTTTTCCAACGATCGTTCCAAAAAACTAAGATCACCACAATGCTCTTTGCTGACAAGGGCATTGTCCGCATGACCATTTTGGTGGCTTCTTCAAAACTGGCAAGGATGGTGCAGAGCTCTTTCACCTGCCTCCCCCTCTCGGTGGTTCAAACACCCCGAGGTCCGTACCGCTGCTTGTAGGCCATGTGTCACTTCTTTACTGCGTAATGGCATTGCGCTGCTGCCACAATCGTGGAGCATGTGGGGGTGGAATTCCAGGTGTTCCCACGTCAACCAATGAGACGGTTTGACGGGGAGGCCGAGGACGCTGCACGCAGCCAGCGGGACGAAGCAGGGGTGCGAACGGCGGAAGTGCGAACTCAGACCTCGAGCCTTCTTCAGCAGGCAGTCCGACCCGGGTAGCTCTTTAGAAAATTTCTGGACGACAAGGTTCATGACATGTGCAGGCAAGGGATGTTGCTCCAGGGCCTACCGATCTTTAGGGCGGCAGCAGATTTCGCCCGTTATCGCCCCACACCTTGCTGGACAAGGTTCTTGTCACCCAGCAGCGCTCGGTTCTCGTTGCTTAGAGCCGTCCACAGCTCCTGACCTGTGTGTGGACGGTCTCCAAGGCAGGGTTAATTTTCAACACGGCCTGGTTTTCTCTGGGCACGTGATGCCACCAGAGGACCTTGGGGGAAGAGCCTGCACCATCCCTGCGGTTTTTTAAAAAGCGTGCGCCGAGCCTGAGAGCCACCCTCCACCCCAGAGACATCCACCCAGCTTCACCCAGTGAGCTGTCACTGAGATATAGCGGCCTTGGCCGTGCTTACTAGTCCATGTGTCGGTGGTGTGATGGGACTTTTCCGGACACAGATGCAGACCCAAACGCGCTTGAAATTTTTAGATGACACGTGGCTGGCAGGGCGGGACGGCTTTTCTGGCAATGAAATGCCTGCTCGGCATCTGGTATTGGGGGCAAGCGGGGGGGGCCATGACGTGCAGAAAAAACCATCTGTGTCCACCAGACGGAAAGGCAACATTTCCAAGGCCAAAAGCCTGGCAATGCCGACATTCAGGGTTTTGGCTTTGGGATGGTTTGGGTTAAAGTGTTTCTTCTGGGTCCCAACCTGGAAGACAGAAGGCTGGCTGCTAGATGGCCGCTGTACGGCGTGCAGGTGTCAAACTGACGGAAGGAGAAGGGGTAGGATGGGTCTTGGTGGTGCTGGTTTTGGTACTCGGATGACGGTGGAGGCTGAAGCGGAGGTGATCCCTGAATCTGACCCTTTAGAGACAATGGGCAGCTGAGGGGAAAGCTTGGTGGTGGTGGAGGAGGAGGAGGGGGGAGACGAGGGGTGTGGGACAGTGGTTGGAGGCCGGCGGGGGTCTGGCCTTTTTGGCCAAGTGTTCCCCCCATTTCAACTTATGCATTCGCTGCATGTTGACTAGGGCATGTCGGTGGTGGTTAACCCCTTAAGGTTCTTGCCTTCTACTTATGCGTTTTTCGGCAAAGGGGGGCATATGACATCGCTGGGTGAATCAGAAAGGGTTGCTCAAAGAAAGGCCCAGGTGAGAGGTCCTGGACCTTTTTGACGGCGAAAAAAGCGAGGGGGGGGGTTTGCGCTGACCCTGGTGGCGGAATTCATATCAGCGGAATTCTGCGACCGCCCTCTCCCCCTTTTTGTGGCGGGGGCCGTATTGGACATACCCATCGTCTTCCTCCTGTCCACTGATGAAGCGCTCGCAAGCAAATTCTGTGGGGAAAAGATTTAGGATGGGTCCCCAATGTCGTCATCATCTCATCATCAACACAGGTGACTTGGTCGTCCCGACTTTCTGCATTTCCAGAAGCTGCGGGCTACAAGCAAGGGGCACTGCAAGGCGTTGCCGAAACCCCCCGGGATTTTTGCCCATTGACCGGCTTCCTTCACCTCCTTGGTTTGGCATCAGTAACTGGGCGTCAGGCAGAGAAAATCATCCTTTTTGGCCTCTTGATCTTTTAACATGCTTTGACCCCAAACCGCTTTTGTCCTCAAAGAGGTCTTCAGAAAATGGATTATCCACGTGGTGGGTAACACGAGTTGACATTTTTTGGGGTGCTTCTTGTTGGACGATGCTGATGATGCTGATGATGACATTTGTGGCCGTGACTGCGAGGACGAGGAGGTAAGACTTTTGATGCAGGGTTTCATTAACCATGAAGGACAGATTGGGACGATGTTCGTTATTAGATTTTACGGGGCCCTGACCCAGCGATGACAGGCTGACGGTCCTGCAACTGACGATCCCCTGGCATGCGTGTTGTCGCCGCACTGGAAGGAGCACCTTCTTCGTACCTCTTTCCTCCATGTGCTACCCCTCTTTGCTGTTACCACCTGCATTTCGCTCCCTGTTCAGAAATATAAAAATTTGAGAGGTATGGAATAGTTTTGGAAAGTCTCTTATTAAAAGAGCGAAATCACAGCTATTCTCAATCCCTCTAATCAAAAAAAATTGCTGGATTTTTAAATTTAACTGCAAGGTGTCTAACAATTTGGATGGGAAAAGTTTCCCAAAAAAACACGTATCTTTTTAAGTTTGGTATAAATAACCGGTATTTTTTGCACCTTTCAATTCACCTGTGGTGAATATAGAATTGCTGTTTTAAGATTTACGTAGATGCTGCGTCAATGAAAAGTGCTGGGTGCGCAAAAGTCAAAAAACACGTAACTGTTATGTTTTGATATAATAAACTGTATTTTTTGCACCTTTCAATTCACCTGTGGTGAATATAGAATTGCTGTTTTTAAGATTTACGTAGATGCTGCGTCAATGAACAGTGCTGAGTGCGCAAAAGTCAAAAAACACGTAACTGTTATGTTTTGATATAATAAACGGTTTTTTTTGCACCTTTCAATTACCTGTGGTGAATATAGAATTGTTTTTTTAAGATATAAGTAGATGCTGAGTCAAAGAACAGTGCTGGTGCGCAAAAAAACAAAAAAAAACGTAATGTTATGTTTTGATATACTAAACTGGATTTTTTACACAATTCAATTTTACCTGTGGTGAATATAGAATTGCTGTTTTAAGATTTACGTAGATGCTGCGTCAATGAACAGTGCTGGGTGCGCAAAAGTCAAAAAAACACGTAATGTTATGTTTTGATATAATAAACTGTATTTTTTTCACCTATCAATTAACCTGTGGTGAATAAAGAATTTCTGTTTTAATATTTACGGAGATGCTGCGTCAATGACAGTGCTGGGTGCGCAAAAGTCAAAAAACACGTAACTGTTATGTTTTAATATAATAAACGGTAATTTTTTTTCACCTTTCAATTCCACCTGTGGTGAATATAGAATTGCTGTTTTTAAAATTTACGTAGATGCTGCGTCAATGAACAGTGTGAGTGCGCAAAAGTCAAAAAAAACACGTAAATGTTATGTTTTGATTAATAAACGGTATTTTTTGCACCTTTCAATTCTACTGTGGTGAATATAGAATTGATGTTTTAAGATTTACGTAGATGCTGCGTCAATGAACAGTGCTGGGGGGCGCAAAAGTCAAAAAACACGTAACTGTGATGTTTTCGTATGATACTCGGTATTTTTGGAACAAAAACCCGTGCTTGACTACAAGATTGCTGGTTTGTAATTTAAGTGCAAGGTGGATATATCAACAGTCACAGGGTGTAATGGGTAAAATTGAACACCTATCTGAAATGTATACTGATAATAAAAGTGGAGTTTTGCAGCTAACAAAGAGACCTGCAGTTACTAGAAATGATGTTTATCCAATATAAGTTCAGGCTGCCAATATCAGGAAAATATTTCAATAGCAAACTGTTAATAATAAATATATTCCACTACAAATGTCTACACTAGTCTTGGTGAACTTTATCCAGTGTTCTTTAAAGATAAGCTTGTCTGTGTTCGCCCGCGGGCCCCCCCCCCCCCCGCTCCCACCGCCGTGGGTTTTCAGTGGTTGATTCTGCTTTAAAATTCTTAGCTAACTACATAAAATGTTTCAAATCCTAATGTAACTAAATTGGAAGGATCACAGCTAATAGTAGAGGTTTTCTCTGTGCAGAAATAGACTAATTTCGTGAGTGTTTGGCCACAGGCAGAACGCAGGTCCTATCCCTATGAGACGCTGAGAGACACTGAGGCTGGAAAAAGGAACGCTGTTCTATGTAATTACGAGGTCATGTGATTTTTTTCCCGCCAATCGCAACCATAACATCCCAGTATGGGCGTCGCACACACATTTTCACCTGCTCTATTCTGTTAAAACTGATTTGCTGGCCGCCCAAAATTACAGGAAGCGCCGAAAAGGCGCGATCTTAATAGATGATGCACAGATTCTAACCTTAATTATGCATGAATTTTGGGAAATTCGAAACACCTTAAAAACCTTGCCGATTTCAACTTTGTCGATAAAAATCGCTCAACACTAGTTAAGAGAGAGCTGAGAGAGATGGTTAGTAACCTAGAGAAATTTGTGTACACCAGCAGTAGATAAAATCTTATTTATCTCCTGAACAAAGCAAATTCAAAACAGTAATGTCTTTGCTAACAGTCTTCATTAGCCTTTCCCTACACATTAAAAGATAAACATTGTGGTAAGAAAGTTGGGCTCTCCACAGGTAGAACTGATGGATCCCTATTTTGACAGTACTTTGAGACTTCCTACTGCTAAGTTAGAATAGTTTGTGAGGGGGGAGTCTGTGTGCAGCTTCTAAGCACCGGGGAGATCTGTGCTGCCATTTACTTCTTGTAGGATGCTGTATAAGCGGTAATGAAACACGGATTATTGGGTCTTATGAAGCACAGGAGACAGAAGCAGCAACAAGTTTTTACTCAAAGTGGTGTTGTTGCTGAAGGCTTTGTGTACAGTTTGAAGTGAGAGAAGTGAGAGACTTAGACCAAGGCCGGGCTCACATCTCTTTCAGACGGTCCATTTGGAGTTTACATCACAGATTCCATATAATATGATATAAAAAGTAGTGCTGCACTGTTTTGTCTGTTCAAATGATAGAAAACAAGACAGAAACCCAACGGACCCAAATGAAAACAGTGGGGGTTTGTCATGTAATGGAACCCCCAACACAGTTTGAACAGGGCCTAACCCTTTACAAAAAGCTATGTTCTTCTCTAGCAGATTAACCCTTTACAAGCAGCTGTAAGACTACATCTACAAGACAGTGATTTACTGTCAGATTTTTAAGCAGATTCGGTATTTAGAATCTGCAAAAACCTAACTGTAATTCACAGTTACCACTATTAATCCTGTGGCTGGGAACAAGGACACAAAAAAACTAGATAATCGCACAGAAAACAAAAAACAAAGACCCTACTCCTAAAATCTAACTTTTATTAAATACATTAAAATCCACATTCAAAAATTTTAACTATACTTATACTGAATAACAGGAACTCCAATAGAAAACTTCTGAAATTTCTCCTCACGCGTCTGGATGAAGTGGCGTCTTTGCATATAATTGTACATCTTATGCAACTTTATTACCTCTCTACTCCTCACTTAGAATTAGGGTTTTTTACCTAGGGGGAGTCATCGGTGGATGGGGCCGTCCCTTTTGGGACGAAAACTCCATGTTTTCCTTAGGTGTGAGTATAGTGTGAGATTAGGATTATTTTCAGCTGGAACATGATCATCTAATCGCTTCAGCTGGATTATGGTCATCTAACCGTGAGTAAAACCAGTTATTTTTTGTATTGAATATATCCTCAGTAAGGAGAAATTTCAGAGATGTATTTGTACTATTAGAGTTCCTGTTATTCAATATAAGTATAGTTATAATTTTTGAATGTAGATTTTAATGTATTTAATAAAAGATTAGATTTTAGGAGTAGGGTCTTAGTTTTTTGCTTTCTGTGAAAAAATCTAACTGTAAATCATCCCCATAGACCTCACTCAGGTCAGATTTGA
Source organism: Phyllomedusa bahiana (assembly GCA_025379985.1). Taxonomy (NCBI): domain Eukaryota; kingdom Metazoa; phylum Chordata; class Amphibia; order Anura; family Hylidae; genus Phyllomedusa; species Phyllomedusa bahiana. Next base: position 62,313 of record JAODAL010009306.1, on the reverse strand, counting down.
AGTCCAAAAACAGGCTTAAAAAACGTAGAACATGTTCTATAATCTGCCATATTTCATTTGAGGACTGCGGATTATAGTATTGTTCAATTGAATGTGACGATCAAAATCCAAAAAACGCACCAAAAACTGAGACAAGAAGCAAAACAGAGTGTTTAAAAAGTGGTTGAATTGTGATTAGAATCAGACAAGTATGTTGTCCTCTGCCGTGTGGACGTAGCCTAACTCCTCTTTAAGCTGGGCTGTATAATACACAAAAATCCTATTACACAGATAATATTCTGCAAGTAGTAAAGTTCTGGCTCCTGGAAATAGGTGAGGAATATAGCTGTCTGATTTGCATTTAACTTTTTTCCTGCTTATTGGGATCCAATGGTAAATTAATTCACCAGCTTTATAAATCATTTTTGTTGAATTTATGAGAAAAATCAGTGTATGGACCACCTATTATATTGTATGGACTTGCGACGTGGCGAAACTGCAACAAAATGTATTTTCTCACCCGATTCCAGGTCAGATCTGAGCACTTTGCCAGTGGGATGCAGTATCAGCTCCACCTTTACAATTGGTATCTTCCAGAGAAAAGAAAATGTCCCCAGATTTGAACCTCTTCTTAAAATTAAAAACTGTATCCCTGATTGTTCTGATTTGCTAACGACATGTATTTGAGAAAAATTCAAAATGTGTGATAGACCACAATCTTAGTAAATACTTTCCTTTTAATTAAATATTAGTCACTTTTCAGACAAAGAAAATTATTTTTGTTTCATAAAAATAGAAAAAGAGTCAGGTTAAACGGGAACATAAGAGTCATTCCAACAGTCTCAGTTCATACTCAGTCCTAGCCAGGAGGTGCGCTTATTACAACGAGAAACATAATGGAAAGTGACGTTGGAGTCACTTTCTCCTAAAGGGCTTAAAGGGGTTTTGCCACGAAGTAAAATTGATGTGGGAAGCTTGCAAATGAAAAAACAAAAATTTCAAATTTCATTATTATTAAAAATTCTGCACCGTTTTTATTTTAGATGCTTCTTTAGTGATCCATTGTTTACAGCTCATCTCCAGGGAATACGACCAAGGCTGAGAGTGCCTCAGTCCTGGTCGCACATGCTCAGACATCACTTCTCCTCTCAGGCAGCTACTGAGTGTTCAAACCCCAGGTGCTGTCATTTTACTCCTGTTCTCTCTACTCCTTAGTAATTAGTCAAACAATGCAAATAAATAAAAAGGAAACCTCAATGAGATATGTGCACTGATAAAGAGAAAAAAAAAAAACACAGGTTTGATTCCTGCAGGGATATGAACCTAGGAACCTTGTGTGAGGCAAAAACTTTACCTCTCAGTTACTCACAATGCTTTACATAAACATACCTTTCTTTGACTACAGAGAGCAAAGGTCTGGTGATGTCATCCTGCTGGGTCACATGATATGCAATTCAAACAAATCACACACGACCCCCTTCTGAGCACACAGAGCTGAAGAGCTGGATACAGGAGGTATGAAATGAGATCATGGCAAAACCCTTTAATGAAAATATAAGTTTTAATGCATTTCTATAAATGTTTTTAAGTTAGAAGTAGGTTAAACAAATGTATATGATTTCCTGATTGACATATGTTTAGTTGACATGGTAGCTAAACTTGTCAAGTTGATGATTTAAGGAAAAACATCAAAGTCTGTTTCATCATTACATTCTTATTAAGCTCATCAGATAGTTTGTTTAAACTGCTTTTACTGATATACATCCTTATCGAAGTATCAGATATCTTTCACACAGCTTTACTTGGGTCTGCTTCAGCGAGAAGTTATATCAAGAAACCAAAGAAATTCCTCTCTCGGACGATATAGAGACAATTTTCAGGAATATTCGTTATCAGATAAATGCCTGGCAACATTGCGCAGATGCAAATTAGGAGATGTTATGAGGTCTTACTTTTAGTCTGCTATCTCAACAGCCAATGACCCAATCATGTAGTGATAGAATGATCATGTGATTTTTAATACGTAGAAGATTTGAAACTGTTACTTCCTGTTAAAAAATCAGATTTATTTCCCCAGAACGGGGCGTGTGGGTTGTATCTCCCCGAGCTCCAGCTGTTGACAGCTGTAATAATATAATTCGGAGGAGACATTTAATTGGATAAAGGAGTAGTGGAAAAATACTTCTACCCCTAATTTAATATTTTGACAAACTCAGAGCTTAATCCAACACACATGCTCAATGAAGAGGAGGTAATCTCCTCGAAACGTTCCATAGATGTGCATCCTGCTCGCCACATGAATTATCCTGGCTGGTCATTTTGGACGGAGTATGAACTGAGTCTGTTGGAAGGACTCTTAGGGTGCGTTCCCACGACACTGTCAAAATGCCGGACGGATATTCCGACTGGTTTTTTGTCTTTTTTTGGCAAGTAGGGGGATGGCTTTTGTCCGCGGTTCACGGATTCAAGCCGTCCCCCTTCACACACACATGTTCATTTTCTGCCCGAAAAGCAGACAGAATAATGAACATGTTCTAAGTTTTTCAGACCGCCAGCGATGTGAAAAAATGTCCAACAGGAAATCCGTTCCGTGTGGACTGCTGAATAGATTTTATGGGTCGCTTGTCGGTTTTCAGATGGTTTATACAAACCGCAAACCGTCTGAAAAACCGACCAATAACTCTGTCGGGACAAGCCCTTACATTCCCGTTACACCTGACTATACCACTGTTTTTTATTTTGTATCAAACAAAATTTATATTCTTTGTCTGAAAAGTGATGAATATTTAATTAAAAGGAAAGTATTTACTAAGATTGTTGTCTATCACATATTTTGGAATATGACACAGAGCTAAGAGGAGGCTCATATATGGACCACTGGTAGTGGAAAACTAAGTAAAGCTTTGTTCAACATAGAACAACAAATAAGTAAATGCATTTGAGAAAAGTCTTATGACTGTGTTGCCGCTTTAAACCCGCAACTTAGTCCTCGTTGTGCTGGTTTCCAAAATAATATAATGGACATGTGTGCATTATGTCAAAGAATTTTGCTTCTGAATCAACCTGATGTCCGGTGTCAATCTTCCGACACAATGCGCATATGTCCATTCTGATATTAATTTGGAAGCCGACAAAACGAGGACTAAGTCACGGGTTTTAGGAAAAAAATTGTATCATTTTTGTTTTTTTTTCCCAGAATAAAGGGTCCTCTTTAAAATAGAAAAAATAAATATATGAAAAGCGTTGTGTTTTCTTTCAAAATTTTATCGAAAAAAATTTTTTTGGGATTTAAGTGTTTTAAAAAGGCTTTAGGCGTGTCCTTTAATCGGCGGTACATAAAAAAATCCAACCAGTGATAAAGCAGGGGTTGGGGCCACCAATCGTTACCCAAAACGTGTGATTGCGTTATTTAATTGTTCTTAAAATATATTATAATATGCTGACTCCTCATGTTCGGCCCTAATGATTAATCTTAGATGACATTTCCCCTAGATACAATGTTTGCTCGTACTGAGATTTTTGGGTCACTTTGTCCATTTATCTATCGTTAAAAAATAGTATGCCTCCTTTTACAAATGGGGTGATGTTAAGAATTTAAAATGTTTTTAGGAGTCAGCATTTAAAAATTTTCAGAAAAGTTAGTTCAGATGAGACAATTCAGAACAACAACATGGCTGACAGTAAAATTTAAAAAAGGGTGCCTTGATTTCATTATATAACATGCCATGAACCATAATGTTTGGCATTTGGTCTCTCTGCCCGAACCCTTCTTCTACATGCTTGTGTATCCCCACTAGTTTTTGCTAACTGCAAACAAAACTTCTTGTGGCTTGCTTTTAAAAAGGGATTTCTTCTTGACACTCTCCTGTAAAAGTCAGATTTGTGAAGTACATGACTAATAGTTGTCCTGTAGTCAGATTCTTCACGAGCTGTGGATTTTGCAGCTTTCGTGGGATCTTGGTGATTTTCTAATTAGTGTCTCCTTGCTGGGCTGCAAATTTAGGTGGACGGCCATGTCTTGGTAGGTTAGCAGTTATGCCATACTCCTTCCATTTATGGATGAAGTATTAAACAGTGCTCCATGAGATGTTAAGAGCTTGAGCAAGAGGTATATATATTTTTGCAACCCACTGTATATATACAGTGCATACACTTTTTATATTCCTTTTCTGGGAGGCAGGATGAGCAAAAATACCAATTTTGGCACTATTTTTCCTTATTTTATCATCACAGACATAGTATTGCAAGTTTTTGAAGCTTAACTTTTAATAATTGAGAACTCAATCAAAAAAGATTGTGCCAGTTCCTTATTCACTGTATTTCACCATTTTGTGGCATCCTGACATGGTACTTGAGATGTTTTAATATGGGAATCAGTATAAACAATGGGTACTTTGTATATGGATGACTTACAGTAAATTCAGGTTTGCAACCAACACTTGACTCTCCATCTTTAGTTCAGCAAAATATAATACCTTGGGCAACATGTATGAAAACTGTTTTGGTCTAAAACTCACTTTGTTGCCCATAGGTTACTATGGGCAAAAAAGTGAGTTTTAGACCTAAATAGTTTTCATACATGTGGCCCCTTATGTTCTATCAAATAGAACATAAATCTTTCACTGTGCAATGGCCCAGATTTCTTACAATAATACACTGCATTACTTAGAGTGCAGCGCATTATTCCCTGCCTGCCAGTATTTCAGTGACAGGCAGCTTATTAAACCTTGTGCTACAGGTTGACAGAGGGATTCCTCTTTGTCTGTGTAGCCACCTTATTTTTTCTTTTGCTATTGACTGTGGTCCCAGGGATAGGTATATTTCAGTATATTAAAGCCAACTTCCACTACAGATAACATATGCACTATTACTCAGCCTGTGCCATCCACATAAAGCAACTGTATTTCAAATTGCTGCTAATCGATTAAAAACCCCTATATGCAAACTATCAAGTTTCAAAATTTATGCCGGATTAATTTCTTAGTATATATTTATAGCGGTCAGAGCTCTGTTTTTTTAACACAAAGCTCCAAATCTGCTGCAAAGACAAATATTTATATGGTAACATCCTGGCTACTTGTATACAAACTGTTATATATTAAACTCAAAAATACTCAAAAAAGCTCCTCAGTTCAATCTAGTGGAGACCATGGCTCATTTTTTCAGTCTACATCTAGGCAGTAGATTTGGAGCTCTAAATCAGAAAAAGAAAGCTCAGACCACAATCAAGGTATATTCAGGAATCAGTCTGCACAGAATTTAGATTGAGACATAACACCAAATGAAAAAGGTGGAGATTCACTTTAACCCCTTTCACCACAGCCAGTTTTGGCCTTCTTGACAGAGCCCCATTTTTGAAATCTGACATGTGTCACTTTATGTGGGAATAACTTTTTGATACTTTTACCTATCCGTGTGATTCAGAGATTATTTTCTTATGACACATTGTGCTTTAAGTTAGTAAGAAATTTTGGTCCATACAATCCTTTTTTGTTTGTGAAAAATATTGTGAAAATTTTGCCATTTTCAAAGTTCAAAAATGTCTGCTTGTAAAACAGGATAGCTTTTCCACAAAAAATAGCATCTACCATATGTCTACTGTAGGTTGGCATTATTTTTAAATGTCATTTTATGTTTTTACAACATTGGGGGGGCTTAAAAATGTATTAGTAATTTTTCACATTTTTTTAGGGACCAGTCCAGTTCTGACGTGGCTTTGAGGGGCCTGTATGTTAGATACCCCATAAATAACTCCAGCCCTTACAGTATTCAAAACAGCATTTAGGAAGTTTATTAACCCATTAAGCGTTTAACAGAAATTAAAACAAAGTGGAGGTGAAATGTTTATCTATTATTCACTGGAACACTATAGATGATAACGGGGAAATGCAATAACATCTTTCCCAAATTCTACAATTTTAGAGAACCCGTATGGGGCCCCTATTACTTATTTGGCTCAACCAAAAAGCCTCAGAAAGAGGAGCCCCTACTGGACTCTGGGGTCTTTTTTTAAAAATTTTCTTTAGACACCATTAAAGGGTTTTGTGGACACCCTAAGGTGCTAAAATTTAAATAAACACCCAAAAAACCCCCCAAAAAAAACCAAAACCCCTAGGGAATATATAAAGGGGGTGCTTGGATATCCCCCCCCACAGGTGTTTCACATATTTTTTTAAGGTTAGGCTGTAAAAATTAAAAAAATATTTTTTTTCAAGATTCGGAAATTTTAGCTGATAATGTTTCATTTTTACATGGGACCCCCCAAAATTTTTAGAAATTTCCCTTTCCCAAAGTTTGTAATACCCTATATGTGGGATAAGCTCTTTTTGGGGTGCTGGCAGGGGAAGGGGGGAGGGAGCGCTTTTTGGGCTTTTGGAATACAGGTTTTGGTGGGTGCCATGTTGCATGTACAAAACCCCCAAAGTACCAGAACAGGTGAAACTTTCCAGAAGTCACTAATTTAGGGCTGTATTGTGCAGTTTGGTTGCACAGGTGTTCCACGTTTTTTTTCAGCTTTTAAAAGGAAGAAAAGGGGGAGGGAGGGGAAAGCTTTTCCCATTGTTTTTTGGGATCCCCTTTTTTCACCTTTGCTGTGCGGTAAAAAAACATGATAATATGTGGGTCATAAAATTTTACAATGATATAAGTTATATAGTTTTTCATGTTTTTTTGCTATTACACAATGTTTTTTATTTTTTATTTTTACAGCGGTCACTGTTCAGTAAAGTTGATTACCGGATATCCAATTTGTATATTTTTTTTATGTTTTACTGCTTTTACACAATACAACACTTTTATTCATAAAAGAAAAAATTTTTTGCATCGCCACAGTCTGAGAACCAAACATTTTTTAGTTTTCTGTGTATGGAGCTGTGCATGGGCTTGCTTTTGAGGGATGAGTTGATGTTTTTATTGGTATCATTTTTGGGGCACATGACTTTATGATCGCTTATAAATCCATTTTTTTGGGAGGAAGAGGAATAAACTACTGCAATCCTAGTAGTTTTTTTTTTTTAACGGTGCCACAAAGCGTATCGACAAGGTAGTTTTACGCTGAGGGTTGATACAATTACAGTGATACACAATTTATATAGTTTTTTTATGTTGAATTGCTTTAAAAAAATGTTTTTATTGTGTAACACAATATTTATGCATCACTGTCTTCTGATAGCCATAACTTTTTTATTTTTCTGTACACAGAGCTGTGTATGTTTTTTTTTTTTTGCAGGGTTGAACGATTTTTCCTTAGTACCATTTTGGCTTTTTATACTTGTTGACGCTTTTTTTTCCATTTTATGTCTGTGGGTTTAAAAAATCACAGTTTGTGATGTTTTTTTTTTTTTCACTTTTGGGGGTTTAAAAATGTGACAGATTATAGGCTTGGGTTTTATCACATACAAATACCCAAAAAATTTCGTACTTTATTTTTTTTTTGTGTTTGTTTTTTATTTTTGTTGCACTTTTTTACATACCCCATACGGAATTATGTGTGACTTCAGTTCTTTAGTTTATTGTTACAATAAAGAGCGGGAACAGCAGTACTGCTTCCATGGCAAATGTCAAATTTTCTATGCCCCGCCCGCCACAGCACGTGGAACCTTTTAGTCTTTTGGGTTTCTCTCCCTCTGTCTTCCTGCAATTGCTATCACAGCAGCTAAGAGGTTGATCACCCGCGGCCTACGAGGGCTCCCCCCTGGGTCACAAATGTGCCAGTGTAATACAGGGGTTCCATGCTCGATTTTCAACCCACTTTGAGCCTCTGATGTCCAGGACTTATCTGTAGGTCCATTTGCAGGAAGTCACTTAACGCTAGGACGTGAAACTACGTCCCAGTGGGAAGGGGTTTAAGGGTTTTTTTCCTCACAACGATGGTGATTTTAGGAAGGCCCCAATATCAGATAAAAGGGGAAACCCGAAAAACAGTTCCCCCTTTATTCGTAGCGGCCCACTTTGCCAAGGGCTCACCATGCCCAGGGGCCCACCCAAGCCTGGATGCAGGTCTCAGAGGTAGAACCCACACCTAACTGACATTGATGGCATATCCTTTCGATAAGCCAACAATGTCTGTGATGCCAAAACCCCTCTAGGGTTAAGGATGATTTTACATATGATTTCTTATGGAAAAAATGTTGCTGAAGTTTTTTAAAGGCAAAAATGGATTGAGCTGTAAGGGAAAAATAAGCCCCTTTTTGTATTTCCATATAAAAAGGAAACTAATTTCTATGTTATTCTATTAATATTAAAGTTAGTATAAATTAATATGATTAAAGGGTTATTGAATACTTGCCCCCTGCTTAGCACTTTGTTTATCTATTTAATGACCCATCTATTTTTTTTTCATTTTTCGTTTTTCATTCTCTGCCGATCAAGAGGAGTAACTTTTTTAATTTTTCTGTTGCCACAACAATCTAAAAGTTATTTCTTCATGGTGCAAGTTGTATTTTTAAGCATAATGGGGGACAGGTATGAAAACTGTCTAGTTCTAAGCAGGCTCGGACTGGCCCACAGGGAAATAGGGGAAACCCCCGGTGGGCCCCTGGCTTTGGGAGGCATGGAGTTCTTTTTTAATTGCAAATACATCCTCAGAAGAGGCAAAAAAGGATAAAATGAGATACAAAAAGTAAAAGGCAGAGTATAGGAGGCATGTACCGACATTTACAGTAGCTGTAGGGTGGGCCCCTAGAATTAACTCCACCGGTGGGCCCTAAGCACCCCAGTCCAACACTGGTTCTGACTTTCTTTATTCACTTTATACTGCATAACAACCAATCACAGCTCTCCTTTCATTTTCGCAGAGCACTACATGAAATGAAAGGAAAGCTCTAATTGGTTGCTATGGGCAACAAAGAAAGTCTTACACATAGATAGTTTCCATCCTTGTGTTCCAATGTATTGTACCATATAATATATTAGAAATAAAATATTTGTGGGCGGAATGGAAAAACGCTATTTACTCTTTAGGTTAGTTTGATTCTAGGGGTACCAAAATAATGTAGGTTTAAGTTTTACAACTTTTAAAAAAATAGAACGCTTTTCTTTATTTGCTTTGCATTGCCATTTCCTAACACCATTAACTTTTTTGCTTTATTGTATTGTTGGACTTGTTTCTTCCCGGTGGGCTGAAGCTGTTATTGGTATAGTTTTGTAGTAATTGAGAATTTGAACATCTTTATTTAATTTCTCAAAGAGGCAGGACGACCATAAAGTGCAATTCTGTAAAGTGAGTAGTATGTTTTCTTTACTCAAAAAGCGGCATGATGTTTCATTAATTTGGACCTTTACAGATGCCGTGCTAACAATTACGTTAGGTTTTTATGGTTTAAATGTTTTTTTAATTTGATAAACATGAAAGGTAGAAGCAGTTTTTAGTATCCCCTGGGGGACCTGAACATGTGAACTAATGACATCAGTCATGTACAAACCATATTTGTCGGCATATATACTATACCATATGTGCCTGTAATATATTGTCTTTTTAACAATTTCCTATTACACCCTAGCCAGGGGAGACTATGGAACCTTAACCAGGCCTCCGGCTGTCAAGCCAACTGTATGGGAGTCGAAAGGGGGCACCTCTTTCTAATGACTTAAAAGTTTTGATTGCACTGACTGCAGTCATCTCCAATCCCAGCAATGATGGTGGATGTCAGCTGTTTAATGTACTCTGCAAAAAGAGGACTCAACTCCAGACCACTCTATATACCCTTGACGCCACATGATGTCCATGTTATGATGGGCAATCCTTGTATGGCTGGCACTGTTGGCCATCATGTACATGTTATGGTGGGCACTGTATGACTGGCACTGTTATCATGGGCACTGCATGGCTGGCACTCTTATGGTGTGCACTGTATGGCTGGCACTGTTATCATGGGCACTGCATGACTGGTACTCCCTTTTGTGGCGCTGTATGGTTGGCTGACTGGTTACACTCATGTGGCATGCATGGCAGGCAAACTATTGGAGCGCCACTGGATATCGTACTGACACTGTTATCATGGGCACTGCATGACTGTCACTGTTATGGTGGGCACTGCATGGCTGGCACTCTTATGGTAGTCACTATGCTGGCACTGTTGTGGTAGGCATTGCATGGCTGGCACTCTTATGGTGGGCAATGTAAGGGCTTCACGTGTATCATGGGCAACTGGCAGTGGCTGCACTCATTATGTGGCACAGTATGGGCTGACAACTGTTAAACATGGGCACTGCATGACTGTCACTGATTCTATGGAGGGTATAGTGCGAATGTAATACTGGCACAGTTTGTGGTGGGTCAAGAGATAATACTGGCACTCATATGAATAGCACATGTATGTACTTGCACATAGGGTCTGTTCCGTGCTATTTGTAACGTACGCAGTAGAAGAGACTTGTCACATAGTTTATGCCCCCCCCTTGCTGAGGGCATGCACAAGGCTAGTGTCAGACCATAACTGTTATCCACAGCATCTATGTTCTGTCTCCCCTTATTCTGTAAGATGCCGCGTTTTATGGCAATTAATGCACAATCTGCAGTTTATAGCCAGAAAGAGTCTGGATATTTAATGTCCCCGCCCACCTGAGGCTAGCCCCGCCCACCTCAACACTGATAAACCTATTACTTTATATAAATAGGTAAAACATGTGAACAACGTTCAGTGGGCGGGGCTAGCCTTTGGTGGGCGGGGCTAACACCAGCTCATGAATACGATTTGAGGGGTAAATGCTCTGAAACTACAGCATCTTACAGAATAAGGGACACAGCGCTGGAAACAGCAGGTCCGACACTAGCTTGTGCTGCCCTCAGCAAGGGGGCATAATCTATGTGACAGGTTCTCTTTAATGAGCAATCCAGGCAAAACTGTTTCTGTGTTATCTCTTGTACTTGAGGAGAAGTTTTACCATAGAAACTTCTGTTAGGTTCATGTCTCCTTAATAGTGGAGTTGAGTTGGATAGGAGGCCATATAAGTGTTTTGTTCTTTCTAGTTATAGTTGTGAAACATCCAAAACTACAATGAAAATGGACATCTCATATTATCTTTCTGGAGCACTGAGCATGGGACCCCCTTTCTGATTTTTGGGAGTGCTTGAAGTAGAACCAATCACTATTTTGGGTATCTACAATTAATGTATCATAAAGTTATTAAATAGGAAATATCCCTTTAATGTTTACTACAACCCCTGTGAGAGGTATACAATGTGGCCCCTGCAGCAGAAAGATTGTTATTCCCTTTTAAATAACATTAAGCAGAACAACCTTCACTGTTTTATTTTATTGGCTTCTAATAACTCTTAATATATGTGTAATAACTTTCTTGATACTTATCTCTCGGATCTTAAAACTAACACTTTCCAGAATCATTTCAAAACAAATATAATTGTTGTGACATAAAAGCAGAAGATGGTTGTCTTCTTCACACACAACCTCATCATGACACTACCAGACCTGCCCACATTACAAGCTTCTCACGTGGATTTTTACTATTTCCTATGTGATGACTTTTGCTTAGCAGACTAGGATGGCATGTAAGTTGGCTCCTTAGTATTTATCGCTCACCTGCCTTTCTGTGGCCTCTCCCTAAGGCGTTGTCTTGTCATCTCCAACAATGCCACGCATTGGAAAAGTTAAGATTCTGACCTTCTCTGCTTCTCCCCACCCTGTCTCCACAAACACAAGTGGAATTTCAATGATCTGGAGAAAACCTGGGAGAGAAAGGACCAGTCCAACCTATCACTAGAAACTTAACTAGTTCAGGTAATGAATGGTAGAAAACCATTGATATGGTTTTATTGTTCATCATCAATTCTCAGGTGTATTATTACTAAAGATATGAATCAGTCACCTACATCTATATAATCTAGTATGCACATCCAGTAAAAGGAATGACATTCAATAGAAAGACTAACCTTGCTGCAATAGGTATATGTGTGGCTGCAGAATCCATGTCTTCCAATCACTTCACTTCCTGTGCTACGACACACAGGGGTGTTTTACTCCTCAATTCCTCCTTCACTTATATCTATACACAAATAGACAAAATTGTTGGCACCCTTCCTTTAACATGTTTTTCTACCATTTTCTTTGTAATCTACTGAGGCAACTCTCTCCTTAGCGTCCTTTGGTCTATGTTCAGTGTGGTACACACCATAATACCAAACAGCACAGTGTCTACTTCTCACCATTTAAAGGCAGACTGATTACAAGTTTGAAGACATCTGCATAGTACAGGAATCAACTTAATTTAACATGTCTCTATGGTCAAATTATTTTTAGGTGTACCATCATTTTGTCCAGGCCAATTGCTTTAGTTTGTTTTTTGGTTGAACAACAATTCAAAAGCAATGTCTGATTTTTTCAATAAATCTCATTACTTTTGTCGATTTCAAGTTACTTCAGTGACAATTGTGGATTTTTCTTTCCTTAATGGCATGAGACAAACAATGTTGTCCACATGTGTATATGTGCTCCAACAAGGCTTTTTTCATTCACTGCATTAAATGACGTCTCGTAATGAATTTCCTGGGAAAATCTTTTAATCTATTTGTCTACAATTTCTTTTCTGGATACGCTCTGGAAGAGAACGAGATCTTACAACAAGCTATAGGATAGATTATATAATACACAGATGTATATAGGGATGTGCCAATTCTCTCTCTCTTCGAAAAATGAATCAACTGATTAAAGTGGTGTCCCATGGTTTCAAAATGCACATTAAGCTCCGATCGGGGCGCCATGGGTATACGAAGAAAATAAGAATCATCCATGCAGCGCTCTCTTGCACAGCATGATGACGTCACGATGCCTGTACAGGAAGACAGAGAGCAGCAAGGGGTTCATCACGAGACTGGGGAGAAGAGAATTATGAGTTTTTTTTATTTTTAATCAGGCCGCTATTAACCTACGTACAGATTGGGTGAGAAGAGGACATATACACCTCATTGGGGAACATCTATACCTACTACCATACTGGAGAGACCCTATAACTCAACCTGTGAACATCTATATCCTACCTAAACAACGTACTGGAGGGGCCCTGCAACACAGGGGGACAAGAGCACAGAGCGGAGTCCGGCCTATCAAAAGGCAGCGTGCTCCGGGCTTCTACATTGCAGTCTTGCGCGACCCACCGGTAACAGCAAAGAAGTGGATACCGGACCTCCATTCCGTTGCAGATTGATGACCCTTTAGATGCCACGATGTTATCAAGAGCGAAGCGGCGATCTAAAAGTGAATGATGAAATGGTCCGTGCGACACAGCAAATGAGCATTTTGTAACAGTCTTTAATTCTACCTTTGTCTGGCAATGTTGAAAAGCTAAACACGATGTGATGAGGGAATACCCCCTCTAAAATGCGACTAGCTGAACATGACAAATAAATGACTGACAGAATACACTCTTATGAGTAATTGTTGAGTTGCTAGCGTCATGACCGCAACATACCTGCTCTATACAATTACGGCGGATGGGTTTCTGTCATGTGTAGTTGTTTGCATTGAAAACAAATAATTATTTGATACTCTCCATTAACTTTTACAATACACTTAGGATTGAAGTATTATACTCTTGTTATTTATATAGCAGCTATTTAACATGGAACTCAGTTACGTCGCTGTTCCATGAGAATAGACGTGTCAGACAAGTGCTGTAAACTAGACCTCTTGGGTTTTGGTTTTGTTGGGGTTGGGTTTTTTTTTTTGGGTTTTTAATTGGTTTTTCTTTTTGTACATTTTTTTTAGCAGAAATATCTAAATGAAAAAAAGAAAATGCAAAAGGGATAAAAATGATGCAACTCTTCATCCATTCCCCAACTTGCCATGTGCACTACACACCCAGAGGGAAACTCTTGGGGCCGACAGCCAAGGAAAAGGGGTTAACCAGTCGGTGCCACATTCCGAACAGAAAAATATTGCTTCCAAAATCCAGTAGTAAAAAAAGACTCTCTACTTCCCCCAAAAAAAAGGGGTTTAAAGGGGAAGAAATATGATTTAGGGGTTAGGGAATTGTTCACTTTCAAGCCAGATATAATTTGTTTATGATTAGTTTTTTTTTTATGGGACTAAAAAATTTCTCTTAGCAGAGAAAGGTCCCTTTTATCACCTTTGGGGCCCTATATTACAGGTATCCATCATGAACCTTCAAGAGGTATCCCCTTTTATACTGCAGAAGGGCCTTGGAGACAAAAGGGGCAATGGTACACTATTTTTCTCCTTTTTTCTTATTTCTCAGGGCATATGCTTTTTATGTAAAATAAAGCAAACATAGTAAAAAACAGACTAATCTGTTCTTTAGCCCCATGGTTCCTGTGACCATGCCTTTTGGAAGGGGGCCCTTAGGCGGTTCTGGTGCTGCCACTAGGTGGCTACGTCAGGAGCCTGCTTTTTCTGTCACCGAGGGGTTTGGGCTCGGTGGGGGAAACCCGTGGTTGTCGGGAACCAACACTAGGGTTTCTGACACCCAACCTAGTAGGTGATGTTCACAATTATGGGGGGGCTTTTCCCCCGGGAAAACTGCATGGGGGGGTTGTTTATTCCCAGTTCCAGGGCCCGTTTTTGGACAGGTCCTGGAGCCTATAAAAGGCCTGAACCCGCAGGTGTTCAAGGGGTTGTGGTCTGCTACCTGCAAATGGAGCTACATGGAGCTATGAGGAAGGCTTTAAAACCCCCCAAACTTTTGGAAGCAGATGGTTTCCCCTTTGGAAACCACCCCGGAGCCTGGGAAAAATGTTTTGGGGCAGGCAGTAGGGCCATCCACAGTTAGGAGGGGCCCTTTATGTATTTTAGGGGGGTTTAGACGGCTGAGGATTTTGTTTATGTTTTTTGGTTTTTTTACTGACCTTGCCTGAAGAGGAAATAAAGCTGGCTGAAGCCAGAAAGAGAAGCCTGGTGTCAGTGTGACATATATTGGAATGCCAGCCTGCTTACCAAAAGTGGCGATCCCAGAGCTAAGCAACCCGGGATGGTCCAAGATGGCGTCCTGAAAAGACTGAGTCGTCAGACATGGTATAAATTAGGATACCTTATTCCCGGCATACCAATGGGTATTTGAAATGTAAGCCCAAAAAGCAGATGTTAAAGGTGTTTTGCCACAATCTAATGTTGACGTGGGTTCCTCCAAAATGGGTATTTAATCACTTTTCTAGTATATGTCATCAAAAAAAGTGAAGCCTGTGAGATCTACAGCATTGCTTACATGCCCTTGGTTTCCTGACAATTTACATTAGACACGACCAGGAGCTGATCTGGCCGCGCTTGCGTTGTTTGCACTTCTTATCTGATGGCAGGGAACATGAACGAGCTTTGCAGGGACTGGGGAGAAAGATCCTGTATCTTTTGTATAGAGAATCCACTGGTTGTAATGTAATTATCTGAGTAAACATGCAGACGCTCCCTGGCTCTCTGCACAGCCCCCTCCCTCTCTCCTTGCAGCCTTTCATGAGGGAATGAAACACGCTGCCTGCTGAGCTTATCTTCTGTCCTGAGAAAATGAGAGGGAGAAATAAAACACATATAGCTTGTGCACAATACAGTTCTCATCTGTGGATTAGCAAAACAATGTTTACTCAGCTACAGAGACTGAGTATCGGGAATGTGCATGAGAGGTAGAGTGATGATATCACAGAGGAGGTACTTGTTTTTTTACTATCAGAATTTTAGGTAAGGAACTCACTTCTTGGCAAAACCCCTTTAATAGTGGCAATTGTTTTTAGAGGAGAGGGGTGCAGAAAATTGATTCCCCAACTCAATATAGCCTGGAGAAGTGAAGGTTGCCTCGGTTTCTTCATCTGCCAATTTTGTTTTAAGAAACTATTTCCATTTCTTTGCTGGTTTAAAGGTATCCCTATATGTACCTGAACTATAAGCCCGAAGCCTGATGTAAATTAGGTCAATTTTATTTATATAATTTTAAAGGTCTAGAACATGATTTAATATAGCCTGGAGCAGTGGAGGTTGCTGCATCCTCTTCTTCTGCCAATTGTGTATCAAGAAGCTATTTCCTAAATCTGCACTTGTTGAAAATGTAATAAAACCTCATCTACATGATAAAGTTAGGTAACTATGCCACATCTTTTATGTTCTACTGATTGTGTATTACGTTCTGTATTACAGTCAAGACCTGCTGGTTGCTATTGGAAACACGTTGGCAGGCACACCCCTGATAGTTTGGCTGGGCTCCTATAATATTCTTTACTTATATGGCGCCAACATTTTCTTTATTGCTAGACAATTAGAAAAGTAATAACCAAATACAATGACAAAACAAATAAGCATGAAATGAAACAAAAGGAGAGCTGCAGATTACTGTGTATGGGGGGGCCCAAATGGGGTGTGAAGTTATGTAAACCCCTACAGCCCAGCAGTGACCACCTTGCCAAGAAGATTAATGTTATAAATAATTTGATAATTCGATAGACACAACCTTTGCAGTTGAGCTCCAGTCATCTAGGCTCCAAAAAGGTACTATTGGTTGTTGGTTACAGTAACACACGAACAGGTGTGCAGTTCTTGGTGGTATTCACCAGCAGGCACAGGGCTTATCATGTAGTTACAAACTGCAGGTTCTAATGCAGCAACAATCATATACAGTGTCTGTCTGCATCCTGTGTTAGAGGCAAAATATACTCAGTCTCTTGTGCTTGCCCCCACCATACCTGTACATGACTAGTTACATCACACTATGCCCCCACCATACCTGTACATGACCAGTTACATCACACTATACCCCCACCATAACTGTACATGACCAGTTACATCACACTATACCCCCACCAGATCTGTACATGACCAGTGATATCACAATATACCCCCACCCTATCTGTACATGACCAGTTGTATCACACTATTAACCCACCATACCTGTACATGACTAGTTATATCACACTATACCCTCACCATATCTGTACATGACCGGTTATATCACACTATTAACCCACCATACCTGTACATGACCGGTTACATCACACTACGCCCCCCACCATATCAGTACATGACCAGTTACATCACACTATGCCCCCGCCATACCTGTACATGACCAGTTACATCACACTATACCCCCACCATACCTGTACATGACCAGTTACATCACACTATACCCTCACCATACCTGTACATGACCAGTTACATCACACTATGCCACCACCATACCTGTACATGACCAATTACATCACACTATACCCTCCACCATACCTGTACATGACCAATTACATCACACTATGCCCCCGCCATACCTGTACATGACCAGTTACACCACACTATTCCCCCACCATACTTGTACATGACTAGTTATATCACACTATGCCCCCACCATACACACACAAAGAATTCAGCTCACCGACCCTCCAGGCAAGGAGGAGTAGAAGCAACAGAGAAAAGGTTGTCCAGCAATCCAGTGGCCGATAGTAAAATTTCAAACTTTTATTGCAGCATCCATTAAAATCGAACAAGCAAGCACAGGTAGTATAAACGGTGACACGTTTCGGGGTATTACCCTTCATCATGGCCTGTCACACTGGGTATGAGCTAATCTTATATAGAAATTTAATATCATATAAAGACAGCTCACCTGTACCAAGCATCTGAACATGCCACTGCCAGCAACATGATTCGCCTCCGGTCACGCCGATAGCAGGAAACAACGCCGGCGCTTGCGCAGAAGCCAGACACCAACTGCACTCATCGCGCATGCGCGAGAGCGCCCGGGGCTAGAGTCTGCAAGACCGGGACAGCGCACCTGCCAGTGGCGCTATCCAGGAGCGGCAGTCTGTATGCATGTGCAGATTTAAGGAACAGGAACACAGTGGATATAAAAACAATACATAAAACAGCAGAAAAGAAATACTGACCCAAATAACAAGGGAAAACAGGAAACTGGGCCCAAAGAATGTATAGAAATACTAAAGCACTAACAGAGATATGAAAAAGCGCAATGCATCTAATAAATGTATAACAAAATATGGGAAAAAAAAAAGTACATATAAAAAAGCATCTGATAGATGTAATAGAAATACCAAAACACTAGCAGAAATATGAAAAATATTGAAAGAGTGTCAAATAAACAAACGGGGGAGGTGATCCAATTTACTCATTACGCAACCATGAAGCGTATTGGATAGTAACCCCTTAATACCCTATGGCCAAGGGGTTAAATATTCGCAATGTACTTCGTTTCCATAAACTTTGTTATACATTTATTAGATGCATTGCGCTTTTTCATATCTCTGTTAGTGCTTTAGTCCGCGGACTCGGACTCAAGGGAGTTATAAGAGAACTCCGCCCATGGCAGTAAATTGGACCAATCGTCTTGACGTGCCGAGATGAAATGGCGAAGGTAACATCCCAAGACTTGGTTGACCCCTCCACCTGGCCATTCCCTCTGCGGGTGGTAGACGGAAGAGAAGTCGAGCTTCACCGAAGTTGGTTGCACAGGGCTCGCCAAAACCTGGGGACAAATTTGGGCTCCCCCGGTCCGAGACAATTTGCTGAGGGAGTCCATGCAGACGAAACACATGGAGGAAGAATAGCTCAACCAGGTGGGAGGCAGATGGCAGCCCTGGCAACGGGACGAAATGCGCCATTTTGGAAAAGCGATCGTTTAAACACCCAAATAATGGTGTTGTCAGACGACGGAGGGAGGTCAGTTATGAAGTCCATCGAAATGTTGGTCCAGGGTTGAGTGGGAATAGGAAGTGGCTGAAGTAGGGCTGCCGGCTTGTGACGTGGCGTCTTGTTTCGGGCACAGGAGTCACAAGACGAAACGAAGTCCTTAACATCCTTTTCAAGCTCTGGCCACCAATAGAACCGGGATATCAGGTAGAAGGTTCTTCGGGCGCCGGGATGACCAGCCATCAATGACCAGCCAAACTTCGGCTCCCTCTACCCTCCAGCTTTGCCGGTGATCCCAAGCTCTGCCGGGGTTTCGTTACTCAGTGCTCATGCACGTGGAGCTGATGGCGGATCAGTTTCCCTCGGAGAGGTCTAAGGTGGCCTTTGTTGTGAGTCTACTTTCCGGGAAGGCCCTGGCTTGGGCAACCCCCCTCTGGGACAGAGGCGACCCTGTGACTGGCGGACCTACAGACCTTCCTCCAGGAATTCCGCACCGTCTTCGAGGAGGCGGCAGGCTGCTCCTCCGCCGATTCCTCCATCTTGAGCCTCCGTGTGTGCGAGTCTTCTGTGGGTGACTATGCGGTTCAATTCCGTACCCTGGCTTTGGAGCTCTCATGGAACAATGCCGCCCTCTGCGCTACCTTCAAGAAGGGTCTGTCCAGCAGGGTAAAAGACGCTTTGGCAGCAAGAACCTCCCGTCCTCCCTAAACGAATTAATACATCTAGCTACTCGTATTGATGTAAGCTTCGCGGAGAGGCAGGAGGAGCTTCGCCAAGAAAGAGACTCTTGCTCGTCCTCGTCGGCAATTCCACCTGGCCCCCAGTGTTCCAGCATTCTCCTATTCCACCTCCTCAAACCTCAGAGGTTTGGGAAAACCGATGCAAGTGGACGGGCCACTAAGGAGCAAGAACTGAACCGCCGTCGGGCAGAGAAGCAATGCCTCTACTGCGCCAGCCCGACCAACTTCCGCAACACTGTCCCCCTTCCGTCCTCAGCGTACCGGGAGAACGCTCTCACCTAGGTGCCGTGGGAGAAGGGGCCCTACGGTGCAGTTTCTCCTCTTCCACGTGTTGATGATGGCCAGTAGAGGTTGGACTATCTGATGCTGTTCCTCGTTTTCCGGAGTTTCTGCCTTCCTGGACTCGGGAACTGCCTGGGAATTTCATCTAGCCTCGTGGTAACCACCGGTTACGCGCATACAATTAGCTCCGGCTGGATAAACCTGCTGCTTAATCTTCTTCGTTCAGGTGGGGAGCCCTCACTGATCCCATCCGGTACATAACCCGGCCGGTGACTCACCGTGTGGGAGCTCTGCATAAAGAGAAGATTAGGTTTCCACGTTCCTGTCCCGGGCTTCCTCGCTATCCTCTTGGCCTTTCCCAGGCTGCAAGGCCACGCCCCTTACGCTCTACTGAAGACGGCGAAGTCCTGCTTGGGACCGGAATGCCAGAACCGGCTGCTTGGAGGATAGCCGACGCCCCCGTGCCATAACCACTTCTCCGCTCCCCGCTTGTCAAACCGTTGCCTGGCCTGCCGGCCCGGTACCAGTACTTTGGGGATTATTCTCCGCAGGACGAAAGTACCGCATCCGATACCTTGCTGCCACCACATCGGCCTTACGACTGCCCTATTTGACCTCCTCCCAGAAACCTGTCCACCGCGGTGGGAGGTTCTACCCCACTTTTCCGTCCGCCGGAGACTCGGCCATGTCGGCCTACAAATCTGGAGAATCTTCAGAAAGGATTCAACCGAAAGTCCTCCCCCCACCTGAATTCCTGGTTTTTCTCGTGCAGAAGAAGGATGGATTCTCTCCTTCCATGCATAGACTATTAGGGTCTAAACAAATCACCGTGATACAACCGCTAACCTCTTCCACTGATCTCGGACGATTTTGACCGTCCTCCAAGGGGGCTAGAGTTTTACCAAGTTGGATCTACCTGGGGCCATACAACCTCAACAGAATTCGAGAAGGGTAACGAATGGGAAAACGCATTCAACACACGAGACGGAAATTTCGAATATCTCGTAGATGCCTTTTGGGCTATGCAACCCACCGGCCTGATTTCCCAGGAGTTTGTCAATGACGAGTTTCCGGACATGCTGTACCACCTGCTTTCATTGTATACCTGACGGATATTTTGATTTTTTTCTCCTGACTTACTGGCCACTGGAGACAGAGTACGCCAAGTCCTGCAACGCCTGCGGACAACCGACTGTATGCCATACACCTGGAGAATGTCGTCCACCAGGGCAGTCTTCCTTTCCTGGGGTACATTTCTCTCTGATCGAGGTCTTAGATGGATCCTAGCGAAACTCTCAGCGATCCAACAGTGGCCGCTGCCCTGTCGGACTACCGGGCGATTCAACAACGCTTTCTAGGATTCGCCAACTACTACCGCAGTTTATTCCCCACTCTTTTTTACGTAGAGGCTCCCGATTTGGCTCTCACAGGCCCGAAGAACGCTAATCCTAGATGCTGGTCCCCAGCTGCCGAGGAAGCGTTCCTCCCAATAAAAGTCTGCCTTCTCCTCCGACCCATTTTGGTCCGTCCAGATCCTGAGAGACCCGTTCAAGCCTGGAGGTAGATGCCTCTTCATGGAGCAGGGGCGGTCTTCGACCCAGAAGGGCCCTAAAGGCAAAACCGTCACATGCGGTTTCTTTCTTTTTAAAACTTTCTCTTCAGGCAGAACGAAACCACGCCATTGAGATCGGAGAGCTGTTTGGCCATAAAATTGGCCCTGGATGGAGTGGCGACTCTCTAGGAGGAGCTCGACATCCTAATGACGTCCCTTAAACAGAACCATCAAAAAATCTGCAATACCTACAGACGGCTCACGCCTGAAATCCTCGCAGGAACCCGGTTGGTCTCTTTTTTTCTCTCTGTTTTGATTTTAAGATCCACTTTCGACCGGCTCCGAGAAAAATATCAAAGCGGATGCCCTCTCCATCTCCGTTCTTATCTGACGTTACCGGGAGGAGAACCCGTGCCCAGCATATCATCGCTCCCGAACGACTTTGGTCCCCTGCGTGCTCCGGTTGGAACTCCGCAGCGTTCCTCCAGGCAGAACCTATGGTGCTGCCCCGCACTCAGGATGAGAATTCTGGGTAGGGGGCATAGCTCTCTTCTATTCTACTGCCGGCCATCCCGGATTCCTGAAAAATCCTATGCTCTCATCTCACGTCACTACTGGTGGCCACCCGCTCCACAGACGTCAAGGACTTTGTTCTTATCCTGCAGCCACAGTCCCAAAACAAGGTTCCTCCGCCATAGACCCGCTTGTTCCTCTAGTACCCGTCCCCTCTTTTGCCAGTTCCAGAATCTCCATGGACACACATAGCAGGACTTTTATCACGGACCTCCCCTCCTTCGTCGGGAAAACTCGGTCACCTGGTTTTCACTGACCGTTTTTTTTTCTAAAATTCCCACTTTGTGCGCTCTCCTGTCTTCCATCTGCTCCCGCAATTGGCATGATACTCTACCATCACGTCTTTCGTCTACGAAGGCTTACCTTACCACATCGTCTCCGACCGAGGCGTCAGTTTGTCTCCAAATTCGGCGAGCTCCTACTGTGTTCCCGGATGCAGATCAATCTTGATTTTTCTTCCGCATATCATCCCGAGACGAATGGACATGTGGAGAGGGTAAACAAATCTTGGGAGAGTATCTACTACACTTCGGTCCGGTTACGACAGGACCAACTGGTCCGAGTTGCTACCTTGCAGAGTTCTCTTAAAATCATCGGACTTCCGACTCGTACTGCCGTTCTCCTTTCCCTGGTGTGGTCTATGGGGCCCGTCACCATGCCCACCCTTCCCTGGCTTCTCCTCGAGGTCCCCGCCGTGGACAATCAGGTTCAGATATCAAGACTCATTTGGCGAGAGACCCGACAAAGCCCTACTCCAGGCTTCTGCCCAAATGAATACCCAGGCTGACAAGAAAGGAGACCTTCCCCTACGTTCCTCCCAGGGATAGGTGTGGCCTCGTCAGACTAGGTACATACGCCTCAAAGGATTCAGTTACAAATTGGGTCCGGCGTTTTCTGGGACCCTTCAAATTCTGCGACAACTGAACCCCGTTGTCCCTATAAACTACTGTCTGCTCCATCTCTCCGTGTCCATAACCGCCTTTTCATGTTTCCCATCTGAGCTCTGTCCTGAACCTGTTTCGCCCAGAGGGGCAGCTGCACCAATCTCCGATGCTCAGAATCCCCAGATTTCTTTGAAGTGAAGGACATAACCTGGACATGAAGATCGTCAGGGGTAAGCGATTATTTCTTGTCGGATTGGAGGGTTTCCGCCCGAAGAGAGTCCTGGGAACCAGAGTACCAATATCCTGAATCCAGACCTTAATCCTAAATCCTTCACCTAAAAAGAGGAGAGACCTAAGGGGGGGGGTACTGTCCCGGCCCCTCCTGCCGCCGCGGAATGGCCCGGCCGGCCACGGGCGCACTCCGTGACCCCCAGTCCGGGTGTCCCACCGGGGTCGGGTTGCCTGCGCAGTCCGCGGGGACAGCCGGGGGGCTGCAACTGCCAAGGGACCACCGAACCACGCTGCCTGTGCGTTCCGCGTCCTCTGCCGCCGGCGGCGCGCGGCCTCGTGTCCTAATGCTCGCGCGCGCATCAGTTCCTCGTGGATTTAAAGGCCAGCGCCCCGCTTAATTGGCTAATTGCCTGGCGCTTCCTCCCTACTTAGGTACGTCCCACTACACTCCTTGCTGATCTATGATTGCCTCGTGCTAGCTAAAGCGTTTCACCAAATGTAATTTCTCGCCTTTCCCGTGTACCAGACCTCTTGCTACGTGTTCTTGACTTCAGTCCGAAACCTCTGTCCGCCTGCCCCCGACTTCCTCCTGTTCCACGGCCACGAACCTTGCCGCCTGTCCTGACCATGCGCCTGCACACGACTACATTCTCGGACTAAACGTATTCTGCACCACGCGTGCACCTACGGCTGCCACGCAAGCAAGTCACGTCAGGGTGGGACGACGGTAGCCTCAAGCCGCAGCAAAGTCCATCCCGCTTTTGCGCTGGGCTCTTGGTGAAAACCGGGGCTACTTAGATTCCTTCCTGGCGTGGCATAACCTACCATCGCTTGCGGTGGACCGGCGGATCCACTACCCAACCCTTACAGGCCCTTTTTTGCGTAAGAACTGCCTTCCGGCTCCACGAGATGAGCATCCACCTCCAGGTGAAGGGTTATTGCGGAATCCTGGACTGCAAGGATAGAGGGCGTAGAGAAGGCGGACTGAGACTTTCGAAAACGCCTCCCTCGACCTCGACCAGGCCAGCTGCGTTATTGGCTTGTTTACTTGTGGAGGGCTACTATCGGGGCCACCAGCTTGAGAAGGTGAGGGATAACGTGGGTGATCAGTAGTTGCAGAAGCCCAAGAATCCTGGATAGCCCTGCACCCGACTGGGCTGGGCCACTGCAACACGTCAGACATTTTTGGCTGGGTCCATCCGTAGGCCTTGGTCAGGTGAGAAAGAGATGTACGTACCCCCGAAAAACTGAGGGCCTAGTCCTGGATGGAAGCAGGCCTTCGCCTAGCTTGACATACAGGTGGATTCCCCGTGAGACCGTTTCAGACTTGACGAACATGGCTGGCGGTGGGTCTCGAGGTCAGAGAGAACACCAGGATGTCCATCAAGGTAGACCACCCACGCAGGAGTGGAAGGAGGTCCTTGAAGACTTCATTCCACAGCTCCTGAAAGACGGCGGTAGCTTTGCACAGTCCCTAAGGGCAATCACCAGGTACTCAGAAGTGCCCCTATCCCTGGTGTTGAAGGCCGTCTTCCATTCATCCGCCCTTGCAAAATTCGACCAAGATTGTGAGCCCTCTCATAGATCCAACGGTAGAAAAATCTTGGCGAATCAAAAAGTTCTGTGATCACTCGGCAAAATGGGTAACATTTTTTACTGCATCTAGTTCAAGTGCCCCGGTATCTATGCAGGCCGCAAGGTACCGTCCTTCTTCATACACTCCCACTCCCCCCTGCTTCCTCTGGCTCCTCGGCCATCTACGGACAGCCCCCCATCCGTCGCAACCACCAGTCCAGACAACGTTCCCATTCAATGTACACAGTCCCCGACATGAAGTGGACTCCACTTCCCCGTGCGTACCAGGAACCCGTCACACTCTGACTCTTGCTTTTATCAAACGAAAATGACGAACGAACGAGGCATACACTCGAATCAGTCCCATCATAGAACACATCGGCATACTCCATATATTCGGCGGCGGCATCCCGTGTCAAAACGACTCAGAAGGGTTGCACGAGAGCAGTGAAGCACTGGGCGAGGATCCACCAATAAACGCCCCCTTAACATTTTTGGACCCCAACTAATCACCTCTCCAGTAGACCAGTCCAGGAAAGGAGATTGGAGTCGCAGCCATTGGAGTCCCTAGGAGGATCGCCAACGAGGAGCGAGGCAACACATAGAAAGGAGATTCTTCCTTATTCAGCGCCCACCACTTGGAGGGACAGTGGCTTGGGGGGTGACAAACTGGGAAATGGTGTCGCTAAGCAGCTCCCCGCTGAACGGATGAGATACAAGCGATTCTCTCTCCAGGTTTCTACCTTCAGCCCGATACTGCTCACACTAGGGCACTGGTGTATAAGTTCCCGACGGAGCCCGAGTCCAGAAACGCCGGAACTGGAACGTGGATACCAGTTCCTCTGACACGACCTCACTCAGGCATCAACAAGGCGTGGATAGAGGAGGTGAACCTAGGAATTGCCTCTCACCACAGATCCTAGGTGCAGGAGTTTTCCCCTCAGGCTTGGGACGCTAGGGGCGGAAAATCTTTCCTCCGAAAATGCTCTGGGCTGCCACAGTAGAGGCACAAGTTCCTTTAGCCGACGCTGGGCCAACTCCTTGCTCAAGAGAGGGCGAGGCCCGATCAATCTGGCAATGGTCTCGCGGTGGGTGGTTGCCGGGTCTTGTGGCGGCAGGAGCCCCTGAACACCGGTGCCAGGCGAGGAAACCGCGAGGTTGGCTGACTGGCGCTCTTCGAAGCTCCTCCTTTCCCGTTCAAAGAAGCGACGACGGATTTGGGTCGCTAACCGAATCAGGTCACTGAGGAAAGACGGGGAGGTCCTCTAGCTGCAAGACTCCTTAACTCAGCTTGAGAAGCCCTTTCTTTGAAGGTATCAGCACACAGAGCGGCCTCGTTCCAAACAGTTCAGGAGGCCAGAGTACGGAACTTTACCTGCGTAGAGCCTCCTACATACAGGTTTAGGAGGGCTGTCTTCCATCGTAGGCAGCACGGGCTGGTTCCTTCGAACACACTGCGGAACTCCAACTGAGGAACGACTGTAGATCTGCCGTCACTCGGTCGTTTCTGTCCATAGGGGTGTACCCATGCCCAGGCCCCTCCCGGATAAGAGGCTGACCACGAAAGCCACTTCGCCTGTTTCAGACAGGAACTGATCAGCAGCCCTCAGCTCCATGTGCATAGAGCATTGGGGATGAACCCCCAGCAGAGTTCAGGTCTCCATCCGAAGTTTTGATGGGAGCGACAGCCGAAGCTTGGGCCCCCATCAGAGTCACAACAGGAGAAACCGTAGTAGGGTCTGGAAACAACCGCTGGAGCCTGGCGGAGGTTGCTGCTGCTGGACGGTGACGAGTTGCTGCAACATGTAGGATAGCAGTGGTAAGTGCTGCGCCTGTTGACCGATTGCCTGTGACTGGCGGGCAACAACGGTCGTCAGATCCGCCAGCTGTGTAACGCACCATGTGGCGGGATCCATGGCCGGATCCTACTGTAACGTTCAGGAAGGTGAACCACAGGAACACCGCAGGCTATGGCTTAAGCCCACACCAGGGTAGTGGGAATCTAATTGTGGGTCCCGGTATTCACCAGAGCCCCGCCGCAAAGCGGGATGGTCTTGCTGCTGCGGGAATCCACCAGGTACTAACCTCTGGCCGGGGCTGCCTGCAAGGCTGCCAAGCATAACGAGGGTTCAGATCGACAGGCCAGGCTCGTAGTCCGTGGAGGGGCAGAGGTCAGGAACGGCGGCACAGGTTTGTAGATGGTAGACAAGCAGGAAGTCAGGGCAGCAGGCGGCAAGGTTCGTAAAACCGGTGGCCGTAAGCATACTGTCGTACACACGGTAGGGCAAGACAGGAACACTTAGGAAGCATTCACCAACGGGATAGTACACAAGGATCCGCGTAAGGCCGGCGAGGAAGGGGCCAGACTAAATAAGCAGTCCTCGCGGACGGGGCTCCGCTGGGAGCAGTGGGCACGGACGCGGCCTGCGACCCGGGAACAGTGTCGCAGGGGCGTCCGTCGACAATTTCAAAATATATAAATTAGCTCATACCCATTGTGACCAGAAGGCCATGATGAAGGGTATACCCCGAAACCGTCGCTGTTTATACTACCTGTGCTTGCTTGTTCCGATTTTTAATGGAATGCTGCAATAAAAGTTTGAAATTTACTATCGGCCACTGGGATTGCTAGGAACACCTTTTCTTTGTTCTTCTACTCCTCCCTGCTTGAGGGGTCCCGTGCATTTCTACGTTCAGGCGATGAGCAGAATTCTTTTAGTTGTGTGGATCTACTTATGGCCTTTTCGTGCTCCCGCTATGGTTCCCTAAAGACTTTGATTAACCTTTTGTGCTTATAAGGAACTTTTCACAGCGAATATAATATCCAAATATAGGACCATAGATATGGCCACATTATCTACGTTAACAAGGACAACAAAAGCAGCGCAGGTAATTGATGATCCAGATATTACTGCTCAACAAAGACATCAGGACTTACATTTATTACTGAAAAAGTTTGGAAAATGTTCAATTCGTGATTGAAAGTTTTAGGTGGGACCGAAAACATCGAATAAATATTGCAGAAACAATGAACCACGTGGTTAAAGGGTTAAAGACGTTTCCACTACTGTTTATTCTGAAGAATTTTCTCCGAATGAATCAGATATTGATTGAGCGAGGTGCTCAATCGTTTTATTGCAACATATTGGGGGGGGTCAAATAAGAAGTAACAACAGTTGAAAACTTTGGCAAGTGAAGTGCAACTCTGGATCTAGTCTTAAATGATTATAAATCCTTCTCTCAATATACCAAAGAATTTTGATCGCTATCCCAAACACTTCTTTCTACCATGGAATCTGCTATAGATGGAAACAAAAAGAAAAAGTTTCAAAGGGACATTGCAGACTATGAAAATTGATCAGAGTCTATAGTTGGTCCAAGTAAACGTGGGTCGTCTGACCATTTCCTAAATCTATTTTACGCAATTAATGGTCGGACTTTCCGGAGGTACAAACGTAAAAATAAAAAGGGTCCAACTTTGATTCTGGAATCTTCATATATTGGAGATAACATCTGATGAAAATACCAGCATTGCGTCCAATGATACAAATATTCGCATTGGCTCTATTACTAATTCTGTAACCAAAAAACGATCGAATCAGGGGAAAGGTGGCCAGGAAGCACACCGCGATGTCGGAAGAAAATAAAACGGACCAACCAGATAATTATGACGGACAATATTGATATCATTAAACCTATCATATGTGGTCTCTATACTTCTGATCAACCAAAGAGTTCACAGATTGTGGACTTAATTTTGCAGATCCCAACATCCTTTTCACCTTATTCTACAGTTAAGACCATAAATAAAAATTGTGAGGGACGCTCAACGTTTAGGAGACATTTCTTGAATAATGATGATACAGATTCTAGATGTATAGCTGACAGTGATGTTAATGAACTCTCTGGCAGGAATTCCATTAACAAATGTCCTTTGCTTTTTTCCTTACAGGATTGGCGTCTGAGAGCAACAGGTCAGATACATCACTGCGATTTCCCTTTTTCCGTCAAAGGAAAAAATCCATACTAATTATCCTTTACATCAGTATTACTGTACGAACACATTATCAGTCATTGGTGTTACAAGACTTAACTGCACTTCAGCAGTCGTCTCCATTTGTCCCTCCAATTTGTCCACTAAGGACAGGGAAAGCCCTTTGTGGAGCTTCAAAATCTGTCACAACTAATATACAAACATGGCTGATTAAAGGAGGGTCTATAGTGGTTATATCAAAAACATTAAACCAGTCCAGATGTTTACTCCTTGCTCTCAGATGCCAATACCTATCAGTTTGCTACGTGCTAACCCTACTCTACTTTTATCAGGACCAATTGCGCTTTTTTTACAGGCAGGTCAAGCATTAGTGAGTAATTTCTTCTCCTATGGCAGAAACGCCTATTTTGTTACTGATCCTATTGTTTACGATTATTTACGGGTTACCCAAAGTACACAAAAAAGTAAGATCCACCACCAATGAGACCAATTGTCTCCTGCCGGCATTGGATCCCTTCTCGAGCCAATATGTTGAGTGGGTGGATTTCCCATCTTCAGCCCGTCTGTATGCCGTATTCCAGGGTAACCTTTAAAGACACTAGAGATGTCCTTCAAAATATGGAAAATATTGTTTGGCTGATCCCACGTTCTCAGTATACTTCCATCCCACTGGACATCGCTCTTTTGCCCTTCAATTTCATTTTCCAATATAGTAATTTTTCATCAGATTTACAACAATTTTTTGTTATTACTGTAATTTTCCCTTATGACTCACAACTTTTTTTTCTGTTTGAAAACATTTTTTATTTACAGTTTGTGGGGTTTCTTATGGTGGCCAAATTTCTCCTTCTTTAGCTAATTTTGTTATGTCCGGTTTTGAACACATGTATACATTTTTCAAGTGCTAATCGGTTTATTTCTGACTCCAGTGGTATGGGATATACATAGATGACATTTACTCATATGGCAGGGGTCATCCGGATAAGGTTTATCTCCTTTATTAGAATTCTTAACAACAATCTTTAAATTATAAAATCACCCATTAATCTCACAACTCTGAAATATCCTTTTCTGGATTTATAACACTTACAGGATTTCCTGGTATGCAAATTCAGACCAAAACGTTCCGAAACCCCATTAGGGGCAATCCCATCTGCACTATCTACCATCACCCGAAACCACGGTTTTTATCCATTCCCATTGGAGAACTGACAGGCCAAACGCAATGTTCCCTCAACATAATTTTATATTTTGAGTAGACAAGATAGTAAACTCTTGTTGGCTCGAGGATATCCCAGTTGGGCCATCAACCGGCCCGAACATTGTTATAAAAAGGATCTTTTCCCTTACTTATCCTCACAACGTGTTCAAAATTTTTCCCAAAAAATTCCTATTTTGGGCTTTAGAAACAATGTCTTTTTTTGGAATTAAAAAAATAGTATACAAACTTACCGGTCCTTTTTTGAAGAGATTTTTTGAAACACTTTCTATCCAAATCAGAGGGGTTGCGAAGAGATCTCGACTATCGGGGATCTGATAGTTCAAAACTTTTCTGCTCCACTTCTGAAATTGATAGTAATTCCTTAACTCAGGTATTAAAAATTGGGTATCCCGCAAAAAAAGTTTTTTTCCAAGGGTTTTAAAAAGAGGTTCGAGTCAAGGATCGAAAAATAAAGATCAGACAATTTTTAAACTGAACTAATGTCTGTTTTTTAATTTGAAGCATCCAATGTATTTTTTATTATGTGGGGTCGACCACCCCGGTAAGTTTTGACCGGGTGTTGAACATTTTAAATTTAAATTTTAAATAATCCGGTACCTGTAAACTCCAATGTGACCGTCTTTTTATAAATTTTCATCAACCCAAAACCCCAAAAATTCTTCCCGGGCTTTTGTATTGAAAGTGTTTTTAAAAAAACAGGGGGGAATCCTATTTATCATTACGAAACCCGGAATTTTTGGATAAAATCTTAACCCCTTTTCCCCAAAGGGGGTTAAATATTCGCAATGAGATTTTATACCATCATTAGTTGTTTATTACATGTATCATGTTTTTTCATATTTCTGTTAGTGCTTCGGTATTCCTATACATTTATTAGATGTTTATTATATGCATTGTGTTTTCTCATATTTCTGTTGGGTTTTTGGGTTTTCCCATAATTTAGTGGCATTTTTGTCTTCCCTTGTTTTTTGGGGTCAGTATCTTTTTCGCGTTTTTTTATTTTTTTTAGCCCACTGGTTTGTATCTTTACATGCATTCAGACTGCTGCTCCGGGATCCCGCCGGGGAAAGGTCTTGTTCCGGTTCACGACCGGGCCCCATGCGCGATAAGTGCAGTTTTTTGGTGTCGGGTTTCTGGGGAAGCCCGGCGTTGTTTCCTGCTATCGGCGTGACCCCGGGGTGGATATGTTGCTGGGGGGCATGTTCGATCCGACAGGGGGCGTTCTTGAGATGATTATTATTCCTATACCCAGGGTGACGGATGTGAAGGGGTAATACCCCCAAACGGTCACCGTCTTTTAATACCCGTGCTTGCTTTTCGATTTTAGGAAAGCTAAAAAAAAAGTTTTAAATTTTACTACTGGTTTTCTTTCTTTTTCTGACAATTGTCTGTGGAACAATTGTCTGACAATTGTCTGTGGAACAATGGTCTCTCTTACTTTCTCTGACAATTCTTAACAATCTCTGACTATTTTTAGTTTTTGGCTCAGATTTCTTCTAAAAATCGTGGTCGGTTTTCAGATTTGCTACTGCCCCGTACATTGAATGTACAGGAATCTGAGGCACTCCTTTGGTAGATCCAACATGTTTGAAAATTGACCGGAATCTAGTGAGTTTTAAAACAAACTGGAAAAATGTAAATTAGTCAGTGTACAGCTTGTAGAACTGACAAGTTTGGTGTTTCCTCAAAATAACTCAACACACAGCCATCAATGTCTAAACTACTGGCATCAAAAGTGAATACAACCCTAAGTGAAAATGGACAAATTGTGCCCTTAGGTCCACATGTATGAACCTGTTTAGGTCTAAAACTCACTCTTTTACCCATAAAAAAGTGCAAAAAAGTGAGTTTTAGACCTAAACAGGTTCATACACGTGGCCCTTAGTGTCAATATTTTATGTGGCCACCATTATTATCCAGCACTGCCTTAACTTTCTGTACAAGTTGCAGCCACTGAAATCCTCTTCCACTCCTACATGACAACATCATGGAGCTGGTGGATGCTTGTGACCTTGTGCTCCTTCACTTACCGTTTGAGGATGCCCCACAGATGCTCAATAGGGTTTAGGTCTGCAGACATGCGTGGCCAGTCCAGCACCTTTACCCTCATTTTCTTTAGCAAGGCAGTGGTGGTCTTGGAGGTGTGTTTGGGGTCGTTATTATGTTGGAATACTGCCCTGCAGCCCAGTTTCTGAAGGGTGTGGATTATTCTCTGCTTCAGTATGTCACAGTACATGTTGGCATTCATGGTTCCCCTAATGAACTGTAGCTCCCCACAGCCGGCAGCACTCATGCTGCCCTAAACCATGATATTCCAACCACTATGCTTGACTGTAGGCAAGACACACTTGTATTTCTACTCCTCACCTGATTGCCGCGACACATGCTTGACACCATCTTAACCAAACTTGTTTCCCCTTTGGTCCATCACCACGGGACAGGGTTCCAAAAAAAAAAAGTTTTTTTTTTAAAACATTTTTAATTTGTTTTTTTTCCAAAATAAATTAACAAGAGATAAAAGAAAAAATTCAAAATAATCCAACAAGAAAAAATTTAACACATTTTACATAAGAAATTTTGGCTTTTCCAAAACAGAAAAGAATGTCAGCGACAACCCACAATTTTAAAACCCACATCATATTGATAATCACTAAATTTTTATGTATTTTTGGGGCAAAGAGCTGAAGAACTAGTAAAAGCTTAAGGGCCTAGCGAAAAAATCCTTTTACAAAAAAAATAAAAACTTTTAGGTGTAGCAAGAACAGGGAAAATAATAAAGCGTTTGAATAATATGTTTGGGAAAAAAAAAAAATAAAAATAAATAAAAAAAAAAGGAAAAAAAAAATAAAATTTTAAAACAACCCCCCTAAACCCCAAAGGGAAAAAGGTGGTCGACCCCCTTTTTCCATTGCTAAATAAAAAACCCGTTTGACCCCCAAACCAAATCCCTTTTAAATTTTGGAAAGGGGGATTGGGTCCCCCAAAAGGGCAAAGGGGGGGGTGGGGGGAGTTGGGGGGTTTCCAAACCGCGACCGAAGGACCCCCTCTGCGGAGTTTTTAACAAAAGGATGGAAGTTTTAAAACCCGAAATTGGATTAATAGGGGGGGAAACAGGGAAGGGAAAGGGAAAGGGGAAAAGGGGAGGGGGGGGAGGTCTTCTTTTTTTTTTTTTCCAAAAAAAGCTCCCAATTGCCCAATTAACCCTCCCCCCCAACCCCCCGTGAATGGGAAAGAACACATAAACTGGGTTTGTCTCTTTTTTGGGGAGAAGTTTTTAAAGGAAAAAAAGGGTTTTTTCCTTTTTTTTAAAAAATCCTCTCTTTTACGAAATTTCCCTTTGTGTCTTTTTTTTTCCCCCAGTTTTTTCCTGCAATCAGTATTGCTTTCAGACTATCCACTAACAAAAACAGTGGGGGATTTTTGGGTTTTCAGCCAGTAAAGAAAAAGACACCCGTTTGGCCCCCAAAATTTTGCAGGGAAGCTATACTGAAACATTTTTTTTGGGGGCGGCCGGGCCCCTTATTTCCCCCAAATCCTCCGGGGGTCGGGGTGTTTTTGGAAATCAATGGGCCAAAAATTTTTTGGTTTAAAAGGTAAACGCGCCAGCCCCGGTTGGGGCACATAGTAAAATAAACCGGGCCCCCAAAACATCTGCGTAAGGGGCATTGCCATAATCCATCCCACTTGGGGTTTGGCCAAAGGGCCGGGGTTTTTGGGGGGGCAAGATTGGAAAACCTATCAGGGCATTGGGCGTAGGGGGGGGGGGGGGGGGGGGGGGGGTTAAAAACCATAAAAAGGGCTTGTAAAATTATCTTAAAATGGGTCCCCTTCCCTTTCCAACCCCCGCAAACACTTTTTTGGGGTTTTTTTAAAACCTGGGGCCCGACAGGTTTTTTATCTGGGAGGCCCGGGGGTCATCCACGTACCCCCCCGTTTCGTTAAGGGAGACTCCGCCTCTTTTACCTCTATCCCTTCCCTCATAATACTGTAATGCGCGAGAGGTAAGAATATTGTGGCCATCTCAGCAGAGAATCGAATCCATTGGGGCAACATAACCTTTAGAGATTCTGAGTTAGATTTACAGAAGAGAGGACTTGTAGCGCGGCAAAAAGTATGGGCGATGGAAGGGAAATTTGGTATGATTTCAGAAGGGACAACCACCTTCTCTCCCCCATGTGCAATATGTTTCTGGCATGATTTCACACCCACTGACCCTCCACAGCTTAAACAATGGGTTTGGTACTGCCCATGTTGGCTTGCTCTCCAGATAGGGTTTAGGTCTCAGACATGCGTGGCCATTCAGCACCAAACCTCATTTTCATTAGCAAGGCAGTGGTGGTCTTGGAGGTGTGGTTGGGGTCGTTAATTATGTTGGAATACTGCCCTGCAGCCCAGTTTCTGAGGGGTGTGGATTATGCTCTGCTTCAGATGTCACGTACATGTTGGCATTCATGGTTTCCCTAATGAGTCTGTACTCCTGTGAAAGTGACAGTGAAGTTTGCTGAGGGAAGGTATTTTCGCCCTCGAGTACTCTCCTACATGGCTTTAGGAGCATATGGACAGATCGTTTCACCGAGAGGCTGGGCTCGGTAATGAAAGCCGACGGTTTTGTGTGTCAGTAACAATACGTTACTGGCACTCATGCTGCCCTCAACCATGATACTCCCACCACCATGCTTGACTGTAGGCAAGACACGCTTATATTTGTACTCCTCACCTGATTGCCGGGACACATGATTGACACCATCTTAACCAAATATGTTTCTCTTGGTCTCAGCTGACACAGACATGGATCCAATATTAAATTGTCTTTAATCTTAGAATTTTAAAAACCCACTGAAAAAATGGACAATTGTCCTCTCCTAATTGTTGCACATTTCTCTTTTGAAAATTGTTGGACAATTGTCTCTCTGACATTGGTTGGACAATTGTGTCGCATGACAATTTGTATCTCTGACAAGTAGTTTTGGACGAATTGTTCCCTCTATGACAATTGTTTGTAGGACATTTGTCTCTCTGACAATTGTTGGACAATTGTCTCTATGACAATTGTTGGACAATTGATTCTAAGACAATTGTCTCTCTGACAATTGCCTGTGAACAATTGTCTCTCTTACATTCCCTGAGAATTCTTGACAATCTCTGACAATTTTTAGTTTTTGGCTCAGATTTGTTCTAGAATTCGTGGTCGTTTTTCAGATTTGCCACTGCCCGTACATGAATGTAACAGGAATCGAGGCACTCCTATGGTAGATGAAAAATGTTTGAAAAATCCATTGGAATCTAGTGAATTTTAGAACCAACTGGAAAAATGTAAAGTATTCAGTGTACAGCTTGTAGAAAAGTGTAAAATTAGTGTTCCTTTAAAATAACTCAACGCACAGCCATAAATGTCTAATCTACTGGCAACAAAAGTGAATACACCCCTAAGTGAAAATGGACAAATTATGCCCTAACTTTCAATATTTTTTGTGGCCACCATTATTTCCCAGCACTGCCTTAACTCTCTGGACAAGCTGCAACCACTGAAATCCTCTTCCACTCCTCCATGACAACATCATGGAGCTGGTGGATGTTTGAGACCTTTTGCTCCTTTTCTTTCCCTTTGAGAATGCCCCACAGATGCTTAATAGGGTTCAGATCTGCAGAAATGCGGGCCAGTCCCCAGCGACCTTTACCCTCATTTTCTTTAGCAAGGCAGTGTGGTCTTGAGTATGTTGGTTCCCTTATTATTTTGGAATACTGCGCGAAGCCCAGTTTCGAAGGTATGGATATGCTGTGCGTCAGTATTCAACAGAGTACATGTGGCATTCATGGTCCCCTAATGACCTGGTAACTCCCCACAGCCGCAGCACTCATCTGCCTAAACCCATGATATTTCCACCACCATGCTTTGCCTGCAGGCAAGACAGCGCTTGTTATTTGTAAACCTCAACCTGATTGCCGCGAAACATGCTTGGACACCAATCTGAACCAAATATGTTTCTTTGGTCTCATCTGACCACAGGACATGTCCAATATGAAATGTATTTTTACTAGAATTTTAAAACCTACTGGTAAAATGAAAATTGTCTCTCATAATTGTTGCACAGTTGTCTCTTTGAAAATTGTTGGACTATTGTCCCACTGACAATTGTTGGACAATTGTCCCTCTGACAATTGTTGGACAATTGTCCCTCTGACAAATGTTGGACAATTGTCTTTCTGACAAATGTTGGACAATTGTCCCTCTGACAAATGTTGGACAACTGTCTCTCTGACAATTGTCTGTGGAACGATTGTCTGACAATTGTCTGTGGAACAATTGTCTGACAATTGTCTGTGGAACAATTTTCTGTCTGACAAATGTCTGTGGAAGAATGGTCTGAAATTGACTTTTGGAACAATGGTCTCTCTGACAATTGTCTGTGGAACAATGGTCTCTCTGACAATTGTTGGACAATTGTTTGTAGGACATTTGTCTCTCTTACATTCTCTGACAATTCTTAACAATCTCTGACTATTTTTAGTTTTTGGCTCAGATTTCTTCTAAAAATCGTGGTCAGTTTTCAGATCTGCCACTGCCCCGTACATTGAAGGTAAGGAATCTGAGGCACTCCTTTGGATATCCAACAGGTTTGAAATCGACCGGAATCTATGAATTTTAAACAACTGGAAAAAATGTAAATTATCCAGAGTACAGCTATGTAGAACTGACAAATTTGTGTTCCCTCAATAACTCAACAACACAGCCATCAATGTCTTCTGGCAACAAAAGTGAATACAACCCTAAGTGAAAAGACAAATTGTGCCCTTAGTCCACATGTATGACCTGTTTAGGTCTTAAACTCCTCTTTTACCCATAGTTACCTACTGTGCAAAAAATTGAGTTTTAGGACCTAATCAGGTTCATACATGTTGCCCTTAGTGTCATTATTTATGGTGCCACCATTATTTTTCCAGCACTGCCATAACTTTCTGTACAAGATGCAGCCACTGAAATCCTCTCCGACTCCTACATGACAACATCATGGAGCTGGTGGATGCTGTGACCTTGTGCTCCTTCACTTACCGTTTGAGGATGTCCCACAGATGCTCAATTAGGTTTAGTGCTGCAGTCATGCGGCAGTCAGCACCTTTACCCTCATTTTCCTTTAGCAAGGCAGTGGTGGTTCTTGGAGGTTGTTTTAGTGGTCGAATTATGTTGGAAGACTGCCTCTGCAGCCCAGTTGTCTGAAGGGTGTGGATTATTCTCTGCTTCAGTATTCACAGTACATGTTGGCAGTCATGTTCCCCTAATGAACTGTAGCCTCGCCACAGCCGCAGCACTCATGCTCCTTCACCATGATACTCCCACCACCATGCTTGACTGTAGGCAAGACACGCTTGTATTTGTACTCCTCACCTGATTTCCACGATACATGCTTGAACACCAATCCTGAACCAAATATGTTTCTCTTGGTCCTCATCTGACCACAGGACATGTTACAAATATTAAATGTCTTTTATCTAGAATTTTAAACCAACTGGAAAAATGGACAATTGTCTCTCATAATTGTTGCACAGTTGTCTCTCTGATAATTGTTGGACAATTGTCTTTCTGACAATTGTTGGACAATGCCCTTCTACATCTCTGAAAATTCTTGACAGATCTATGACAATTTTTAGCGTTTTGCTCAGATTTGTTCTATAAATCGTGGTCGGTTTTCAGATTTGCCACTGCCCCGTACATTGAATGTAACAGGAAATCTGAGGCACTCCTTCGGGTAGATGCCCAAATGTTTGAAAATCCAGTGGAATCTAGTGAATTTTAAAACCAACTGAAAAATGAAAGTAGTCATGTACAGCTTGTAGAAAAGTTAAAAATAGGTGTTTCCTTGTTAAAAATAGAACAACGCACAGCCATCAATGTCTAATCTACTGCAACAAAAGTCAGTACCCCCTAATGAAAATGACAAATTATGCCCTAAGTGTCAATATTTTTTGTGCCACCATATTTCCCAGCACTGCCTTAACTCTCTGAACAAGTTGAAACCACTGAAATTCTCTTCCCTCCTCATGACAACATCAATGAGCTGGTGGATGTTTTTTAGTCCTTTGCTTCCTTTTCTTTCCCTTCGAGAAATCCCCACAGATGCTCAATAGGGTTTAGGTCTGCAGACATACGTGCCAGTCCAGCACCTTTACCCTCATTTTCTTTAGCAGGCATGGTGGTCTTGGAGATGTGTTTGGGGTCCCTTATTATTGGAATACTGCGCTGAAGCCTTTTTCGAAGGGTTGATTATTCTCTGCGTCAGTATGTCACAGTACATGTTGGCATTCATGGTTCTCCTAATGAACTGTAGCTCCCCACAGCCTGCAGCACTCATGCTGCCCTAAACCATGATATTCCCACCACCATGCTTGACTGTAGGCAAGACACGCTTGTATTTGTACTCCTCACCTGATTGCCGCGACACATTCATGACACTATCTGAACCAAATATGTTTCTCTTGGTCTCATCTAACCACAGGACATGGTTCCAATATTAAATGTCTTTTAGCTTAGAATTTTAAAACCAACTGGAAAAATGGAAAATTGTCTCTCATAATTGTTGCACAGTTGTCTCTTTGAAAATTGTTGGACAATTGTCCCTCTGACAATTGTTGGACAATTGTCCCTCTGACAATTGTTGGACAACTGTCTCTCTGACAATTGTCTGTGGAACGATTGTCTC
The DNA here is from genome assembly GCA_025379985.1 of Phyllomedusa bahiana. Classification (NCBI taxonomy): domain Eukaryota; kingdom Metazoa; phylum Chordata; class Amphibia; order Anura; family Hylidae; genus Phyllomedusa; species Phyllomedusa bahiana. Next base: position 24,001 of record JAODAL010009306.1, on the reverse strand, counting down.
TCTGACAATTGTCTCTCTGACAATTGCCTGTGGAACAATTGTCTGACAATTGTCTGTGGAACAATTGTCTGTGTCTACAATTGTCTGTGGAACAATTGTCTGACAATTGTCTGTGGAACAATGGTCTCTCTGACAATTGTCTGTGGAACAATTGTCTCTTTGACAATTGTCTGTGGAACAATTGTCTGACAATTGTCTGTGGAACAATGGTCTCTCTGACTATTGTCTGTGGACTCTGACAATTGTTGGAAAATTGTTTCTCTGACAATTGTCACTCTAACACTTGTTGCACAATTGTTGGACATTTGTCCCCCCCCCCCCCCCCCCCCCCCCTCTCTGACAATTGTCTTTTAAACAATTGACTCTCTGAAAATTTTCTTTTGTCTATTGTCTGTGGAACAATTGTCTGACAATTGTCTGTGGATACAATTTCCTGTGAACAATTGTCTGTAGGAAACAATGGTCTGGACAATTGTCTGTGAAACAATGGTCTGACAATTGTCTGTGGTAACGAATGGTCCTCCCTCTGACATTGTCCTGTCGAACAATTGTCCTCACTTACTTCCTCTGACAATTCTTAACAATCTACTGACTATTTTTAGTTTTTGGCTAAGATATCTTCTAATAATCGTTGTCGGTTTTTCAGATTTGCCACTCGCCCCGTACATTGAATGGTAAAAAAACTGAGGCCTCTCTTTGTAGATCCAACGTTTGGTAAATTTTACCGGAATCTAGTGAATTTTTAAACAACTGGAAAAATTTAATTCGTCAGTGTACGAGCTTGTAGAACTGACCATTTTTTGGTGTTCCCTCAAATAACTCAACACACAGCCATCAATGTCTAAACTACTGGCAACAAAGTGAATACACCCCTAATGAAAATTGACCAAACTTAACTATGCCCTAACTTCAATATTTTTTGTGGCCACCATTATTTCCCCAGCACAGCCTTAACTCTCTAAACATTGCTGCAACCACGGAAATCCCTCTTCCACTCCTTCCATGACTACATCATGGACTGGTGTATGTTAGAAGGACCTTTTGCTTCTTTCTTTCCCCTTTGATAATGCCCCACAGATGCTTAATAGGGTTTAATCTTCAGACAACGTGGCCATCCAGCACCTTACCCCATTTTCTTTAGCTAGGTAGTGTGGTCTTTGGAGGTATGTTTGGGGTCCTTATTATGTTTCTGAATACTGCGCTGAAGCCCAGTTTTCTAAGGGTGTATTATGCTGTGCGTCAGAAAGATCACATACATGTTGCCATTCATGGTTCCCACTAATGAACTGGTACTCCCCACAGGCCGGCAGCACTCATGCTGCCCTAAACCATGATATTCCCACCACTCATGCTTGACTGTAGGCAAGACACGCTTGAATTTGTACTCCTCACCTGATTGCCGCCGACACAATGGCTTGACACATCTGAAACTCAAATTGTTTCTCTTGTCTCATCATGACCACAGGACATGTTTCCAATAATTAAATGTCTTGTTATCTTAATTTTAAAAACCAACTGGAAAAATGGAAAGTTGTCCCCTCATAATTGTTGCACAGTTGTCTCTTTGAAAATTGTTGGACATTTCTCCCTCTAGCAATTGTTGGACAATTGTCTCTCTGACATTTGTCTGTGGAACAATGGTCTCTCTGACAATTGTCTGTGGAACAATGGTCTCTCTGACAATTGTCTGTGGAACAATTGTCTGACAATTGTCTGTGGAACAATGGTCTCTCTGACAATTGTCTGTGGAACAATGGTCTCTCTTACATTCTCTGACTATTTTTAGTTTTTGGCCCAGATTTGTTCTAAAAATCGTGGTCGGTTTTCAGATTTGCCACTGCCCCGTACATTGAATGTACAGGAATCTGAGGCACTCCTTTGGTAGATCCAACATGTTGAAAAATTGACTGGAATCAGTGAATTTGTAAACAAACTGGAAAAATGTAAAGGTAGGTCATTGTACACTTGTAGACTGACTATATTTGTGTTTCCACAAAATAACTCAACACACATCATCAAGGTCTAAAAACCTACTGCAACAATATGAGTACAACCTAAGTAAAAATGGACAAATTGAGCCTTAGGTCCACATGTATGACTTTTAGTCTAATACTCACTCTTTACCCATAATAACCTCAGTTGAAAAAAGTGAGTTTTAGACCTAATACAGGTTTCATACATGTGGCCCTTAGTGTCCATATTTTATGTGCCACCATTATTATCCAGCACTGCCTTAACTTTCTGTACAGGTTGCAGCCACTGAAATCCTCTTCACTCCTACAGACAACATCATGGAGCTGGTGGAGTGCTTGTGACCTTGTGCTCCTTCTTACGTTTTTGAGAATGCCCCACACAGCTCAAGAGGTTAGTCTGCAGACATGGGGCATCCAGCACCTTTACCGCTAATTTTCTTTAGCAAGTTAGTGTGGTCCCTTGGAAGGTGTGTTTGGGGTCGTAGTTATGTGGAATACTGCCCTGCATGCCCAGTTTCTGAAGGGTGTGGATTATTCTCTGCTTCAGTATGTCCACAGTACATGTTTGGGCATTCAATGGTCCCCTAATGAACTGTAGCGCTCCCACATCCGGAAACCACTCATGCTGCCCTCAACCATGATACTCCCACCACCATGCTTGACTGTAGGCAAGACACGCTTGTACTTGTACTTTCCCCCCCCACCTCACCTGGAGTGCCGTGACACATGCTTGACACCATCGAACCAAATATGTTCTCTTGGTCTCATCTGACCACAGGACATGGATCCAATATTAAATGTCTTTATCTTAAATTTTAAAAATCAACTTTAAAATGGACAATTGTCCCTCTCATAACTGGTTGCAACAGTTGTCTCTCTGATAATTGTTTGGACATTTGTCTTCTTACTTTTCTGACAATTCTTGACTATTCTGAAAAAAAAAAATTTTTAGTTTTTGCTCAGATTGTTTCTATAATCGTGGTCGGTTTCAGATTTCCCGACTGCCCCGTACATTGAATGTACAGCAATCTGAGGCACTCCTTTGGTAGAATGCAAAATTTTGAAACCTTGGAATCTAGTGAATTTTAGAACAACTGGAAAAATGTAAAGTAGTCAGTGTACAGCTTGTAGAAAAGTTTAAATTTGTGTTCCCTTCAAAAAAAACTCAACGCACAGCCATCAATGTCTAATCTACTGGCAACAAAGGATACACCCCTAAGTGAAATGGACAATTATGCCCTAATGTCATATTTGTTGTGGCCACCATTATTTCCCAGCACTGCCTTAACTCTCAGAAACAAGTTGCAACCAACTGAAATCCTCTTCCACTCCAGACAACACATGGAGCGTGATGTTGAGATCTTTTGCTTCTTTTCCTTCCCTTTGAGAATGCCCCACAGATTCTCAATAGTTTTAGGTATGCAGACATAGCGTGGCAGTCCAGCACATTTACCCTCATTTTTCTTAGCAAGCGCAGGGTGTCTTGGAGGTGTGTTTGGGTCCCTTATATTTGGAATACTGGCCTGCAGCCCAGTTTCTGACAGGTGTGATTTTTCTCTGCTTCAGATTTCACAGTACAGTTGGCATTCATGGTTCCCCTAATGAAACTGTAGCCTTCCCACAGGCCGGCAGCACTCATGCTGACATAAACCATGATATTCCCACCACCATGCTTGACTGTAGGCAAGACACGCTTGTATTTGTACTCCTCATCTGATTGCCGCGACACATGCTTGACACCATCTGAACGAAATATGTTTCTCTTGGTATCTTCTGACAATTGTTGGACAATTGTCCCTCTGACAATTGTTGGACAATTGTCCCTCTGACAATTGTTGGACAATTGTCCCTCTGACAAATGTTGGACAACTGTCTCTCTCCACAGTTGTCTGTGGAACGATTGTCTCTCTGACAATTGTCTCTCTGACAATTGCCTGTGGAACAATTGTCTGAATTGTCTGTGGAACAATTGTCTGACAATTGTCTGTGGAACAATTGTCTGACAATTGTCTGTGGAACAATTGGGTCTCTCTGACAATTGTCTGTGGAACAATGGTCTCTCTGACAATTGTCTGTGGAACAATTGTCTGACAATTGTCTGAGGAACAATTGTCTGACAATTGTCTGTGGAACACTTGTCTGACAATTGTCTGTGGAACACTTGTCTGACAATTGTCTGTGGAACAATTGTCTGACAATTGTCTGTGGAACAATGGTCTCTCTTACTTTTCCCTACATGTCTTACTAATCTCTGACTATTTTTAGTTTCTCGCTCAGATTTCTTCTAAAAATCGTGGTCGTTTTCAGAATGCCACTGCCCCGTACATTGAAATGTACAGGAATCTGAGGCACTCCTTTGGTAGTCCAACATGTGTGAAAATTGACCATAATCTAGTAGTTTTAAAACAAACAGGAAAAATGTTAAATTAATCATTGTACAGCTTGTAGAACTGACAAGTTGGTTGTTTTCCTCACAAATAACTCAACACACAGCCCATCAATGTCTAACTACTGGCAATCAAAAAAAGAATACAACCCTAAGGAAAATGGACAAATTGTGCCCTTAGGTCCACATGTATGAACCTGTTTAGGTCTAAAACTCACTCTTTTACTCATAGTAACCTATGTGCAAAAAAGTCTGCACTCGTCCAGACCTGCGAGGAGTTCGGCAAGGCTTCGGAGCAAAGGTCAACTCGGGAAGTCGGAGGCCATAGATCTTCGAATTGGCAGCCGTCATCCCCGCCCCTTTCCCTTTTCAGTGCAACCGATTTCAATCAAGATCATGGGGAAGTCTGGATCGTAAGAAGGAGCGGCCCTGAAGTCTTGGCAGGAGGGCTTGTTAAAGGTCAATCAACGGTTCGTCTTTTGGAGTCTCAGGAGGCTCACCCTGGAAGGTAAAGCATTGGTCCCTGCTTAACGAGATCCTGCCGGTTTCTTCTCTACACCGCGCAGTCCCTGGCCCCCCTTCGCCAGCCCCTCGCGCCCCCCCCTCCCCACCGCGTCCTCAAATATATACCCCCCCCCCCCCCCCCGGGGGGGGGGGGGGGACCCCCCCCACCAAAAAACTACTCCCCAAAAAACCCCCAGCACCCCCCCCCCCCAACACCCCCACACAACAGACCCACCCCCCACCTCCCCCACCCCACACAAAAACAAAACAACCAAAACCACACACAAAAAATTAAAAAAGGGGGGAAAAAAAAAAAAAAAAAAAAAAAAAAAAAAAAAAAAAAAAAAAAAAAAAAAAAAAAAAAAAAAAAGGGTTCGGGAATTAAACAGGCCGTGTTCTACTTCATCGGGGCTCGAAGATGGATCGATCTAGCGGAGCCCTTCTCTACAAGGAAGCCTCTCAGGGTGGGAAAGGCATACCGGATATCCCCACTTGCTGAGGCTTTCTTTGTTTGCGATTGCATCCCCGCACCAATCGTCCAGAAGAGCGCTCTGCGGGCAGATCCGTTTTCCGCTTTTTCCTCCTGCCCCTTTGGCGTGGCCTGGGGTGGGATCAGTGGATAGCTCCCTTCCCTTAGCACACTGGGATACGCCATGGTTCTATTTGGACGTCCACCCTTTCGTGAGGGAGCACCATCTGGAGGTTAAAGCCCGATTTGTTGGAAATCCCAGTACTCCACAGCTCATCCAAGCCAAAGACAACGCTGGAGACGATCCCTCGATTTGCCGGCGCACACCGCTCCACCGTTTTGGAAATTGGGTTCTCCTGCAGGATCACCACGAACACAAGGACATGTCGTGATGGCTATCCAGGGGACTGCCCTCAGGTCCTTCATGCATGCCGCGAACCTGAGATAAACACGTATTGCCCACGGTGTCCTTTTGTGGAGGAGACCGCACTCCATCTTTTCTGGGAATGCCCCTTTGCTCAGCGTTTTTTGGATTCACTACAGCACGAACTTAAGGACTCCGTACCCAGGAAACATATAAAGCACACGTCCGTGCTTTATGGGCTGTTTCCTGGGGCACACACAGTTGCGGCCATCCAGGAGGCCTGGCGCCTTATGAACTGCTTTAAGGACGCTCTATGTATCTCCAGGAACCGCCTTACCCTGCACAGAGAGAAGATGTCGGTGCAAGATTGTCAGCGGCTGACTCACAGCCAGCTCAGAGACTATTACAGCCTGGATGATCTGCAGGGAGACGACGATCTTTAATGCTTATATGCTGTATTGCTTATTTGCTTAATAATTGTCCTTTCCCATAACCCACTTCCCTCTCGTGTCTAATGTGCATATCATTTTAATAAAGCTTCGGGCCTTTGTGTATTCCCACCCTCCCTCCCGCATATCCGCCTCCCATTTCCCCACTAACCTTTTCCCACACAGGTCTAAAGCTAGTTACAGTACTTAAACGTTTTACAATAGAAATATGTTCATAGATAATAGTGTACTATTGCATGCTGGTACTAATATAGATATAGATTAGCATGGGATTTACATAAGTCCCTAGTGGTAGGAATATTGTATTGTATGGTATTGTATTGAATTGTATGTATGCTTTATTGTGTGAATGTAATTTATTCCCTAGCTGCGTCTCGGATGTGTGTATGTATTTGACGATTTGGTTGCAAATAAACTTTATTCAATCAAAAAATGTGCAAAAAAGTGAGTTTTAGGCCTAAACAGGTTCATACCCGTGACCCTTAGTGTCAATATTTTATGTGGCCACCATTATTATCCAGCACTGCCTTAACTTTCTGTACAAGTTGCAGCCACTGAAATCCTCTTCCACTCCTACATGACAACATCATGGAGCTGGTGGATGCTTGTGACCTTGTGCTCCTTCACTTACCGTTTGAGGATGCCCCACAGATGCTCAATAGGGTTTAGGTCTGCAGACATGCGTGGCCAGTCCAGCACCTTTACCCTCATTTTCTTTAGCAAGGCAGTGGTGGTCTTGGAGGTGTGTTTGGGGTCGTTATTATGTTGGAATACTGCCCTGCAGCCCAGTTTCTGAAGGGTGTGGATTATTCTCTGCTTCAGTATGTCACAGTACATGTTGGCATTCATGGTTCCCCTAATGAACTGTAGCGCTTCCCACAGCCGGCAGCACTCATGCTGCCCTCAACCATGATACTCCCACCACCATGCTTGACTGTAGGCAAGACACGCTTGTACTTGTACTCCTCACCTGATTGCCGCGACACATGCTTGACACCATCTGAACCAAATATGTTTCTCTTGGTCTCATCTGACCACAGGACATGGATCCAATATTAAATGTCTTTTATCTTAGAATTTTAAAACCAACTGGAAAAATGGACAATTGTCTCTCATAATTGTTGCACAGTTGTCTCTCTGATAATTGTTGGACAATTGTCTTTCTGATAATTGTGGGACAATTGTCTTTCTTACATTCTCTGACAATTCTTGACAATCTCTGACAATTTTTAGTTTTTGGCTCAGATTTGTTCTATAAATCGTGGTCGGTTTTCAGATTTGCCACTGCCCCGTACATTGAATGTACAGGAATCTGAGGCACTCCTTTGATAGATGCAAAATGTTTGAAAATCCAGTGGAATCTAGTGAATTTTAAAACCAACTGGAAAAATGTAAAGTAGTCAGTGTACAGCTTGTAGAAATGTGTAAATTTGGTGTTCCTTTAAAATAACTCAACGCACAGCCATCAATGTCTAATCTACTGGCAATAAAAGTGAGTACACTCCTAAGTGAAAATGGACAAATTATGCCCTAAGTGTCAATAGCACTGCCTTAACTCTCTGAACAAGTTGAAACCACTGAAATCCTCTTCCACTCCTCCATGACAACATCATGGAGCTGGTGGATGTTTGAGACCTTTTGCTCCTTTTCTTTCCCTTTGAGAATTCCCCACAGATGCTCAATAGGGTTTAGGTCTGCAGACATGCGTGGCCAGTCCAGCACCTTTACCCTCATTTTCTTTAGCAAGGCAGTGGTGGTCTTGGAGGTGTGTTTGGGGTCCTTAGTATGTTGGAATACTGCCCTGCAGCCCAGTTTCTGACAGGTGTGGATTATTCTCTGCTTCAGTATGTCACAGTACATGTTGGCATTCATGGTTTCCCTAATGAGCTGTAGCTCCTGTGAGAAGGTGACAGGTGAAGTTGCTGAGGGAAGGTATTTTTCCCCTAGAGTACTCTCTTACATGGCTTTAGGGAGCATATGGACAGAGGCCTGGGCTCGGTGAAGGAAAGCCGACGGTTTTGTGTGTCAGTAACAATACGTTACTAACACGTTTAGTATAAGCGGCTCCAATCCGCGTTTTCCGGGTCGGCTTTTCCTGGAGTGGTCAAAGAGCAGGGCGGGTGGCCACTCCCACGCACCAGGTGACAGGCCTATAAAGCCTGAGTCTGCAGACATGTGTTGGTTCTCTGGTGGAACGCTGGCATTAAGAGTGAAGCCCTGCTGGGAGCTACAGACTGTGAGTCTAGAGAGGAGACTTCTGTTAGTCAGTGCTCAGACGAGCAGGTATTTCATTTATGTTTTGGCCTAAAGCTTAAGGCCTTTTTGCATTATTTGTGTACGGAACAAATAAACCCAGGCAGCGCCTGGACTTGAACTTGCACATCCTGTGTCACTGTCTCTGTCTGCTGAAGCCCATATTGCCTACCTGCGGCTGATCCCACTCACATATGATGCTTCGGATGCGGGCGAACAGACGCAAAGAGATATACACACGTTTAAAGGACATTTGTTAAAACCCATGTCTTGGGTCAAGGCTGCAGCTGCGCAGCAATCCGAATCTGCTATTATGGATGAGCTCCTGAAGCAGCTGATTCAGGCGAACTCCAGCCTCCAGCTGATGACGGCGAACCAGCAGAAGGTGCACGAGGAGGCCATGCGAGCGCAGGCTGAAACAAATGCCCTGCTAATAGAAGCCAACCGCCTCGCCCTGAAGGAGCAACAGCAGATTAACAGGCAGCTGCAGGAGCAAGTACAAGCTGTGGCGCAAAGTGCGCAGAGATCGTCAGGCTCACTCCACACCACCCGGGCTGCCGTACAGACATCTCTGCAGAAAATGACGCCCACGGATGACGTCGAGGCCTACCTTGCTCTCTTTGAAAGGGTGGCAGAGCGAGAGCAACTACCTCTGACGCACTGGGCTGAGGTAGTGGCGCCGTTCCTGACTGGGGAATCTCAAAAGGCGTATTTCGACCTCAGCGAGCAGGATGCCAAGGAGTACGCAGAATTAAAGGGTGAGATCCTGGCTCGCTTGGGGGTGAACGTCCACGTGCAGGCCCGTCGAGTGCATAATTTGACTTTTTCCGACCACCTGCCAGCTCGCTCCCAGATGTACGACCTGGTCCATCTGGTGAAGAAGTGGCTACAGCCAGAGGAGTCAACACCTGCCCAGATGGTGGAAAAAGTAGTTGTGGACAAGTTTATCCGCTCCCTGCCCCTGGAGATCCAGCGCTGGGTCGGACAAGGCAACCCCAAAGACGCCGAGCAACTTGTTAACCTTGTTGAGAGGTACAAAGCCACTGAGGACTTACTCCAAGCTGGGCCTCCTGGACGCCCCAACCCGGGGAACAGCAAGTCGGCCGGAGTGCCTGGTAAGACTGTCCCATATCAGAAAGGGGTGAAAAGCGTCCCAAGGGGAGGGGGCCCCGAGGTGGAACGGATGCAGGAGAGGAGAGGTCCCAGATGGACAGGCCGGTCAAGGGCAGAGTTTCAAGCAGACCGGGGCCACGTGTTGTGTTGGCAGTGTCGGGGACCTGGGCATATTGCAGCGAACTGTCCTCTTACTGTTGAGCCCATGGAGTGCGACTCAGCTAGAAGGAGGTCATTGTTTGCAAGGCCAGTGTGCTCTGCTGGGTCTGTTACAGAAACTGATCAGCAACTTTGCCACATCAAAGTGAATGGCTACCCTGTAACGGCTCTATTGGACTCGGGGAGCCTGGTCACTCTCGTGCACGCTAGCCTGATTGACCTTGCAGCCCTCACCGGACAGTTTATAGGTGTCCTGTGCATCCATGGGGACACCAAGGACTATCCTACAGCTCTAGTAAAACTTGAGACTCCATGTGGACTTGCCTCTCAGGAGGGGGGGGTGGTGAGGTCTTTAATGCACACGGTGATCCTGGGGAGAGATTTCCCCCTGTTCTGGGATTTGTGGCAAAACAAGGGTTCAGGTAATCTGAGTAGTAATAATGGTGATACTGTTGTGGACCCAGAACCATTTGACCCTGATGCTAATGTTCAGGCTGTAGGGATGACCCTGGAAAATAGTGATAATTTTCCCCTAGTTGTTCTTGCAGGTGAGACTGAGGAACAGGAAGAGGTAGTGGCTATGCCTGATTTGGAGGTCTCGCGGGATAATTTTGGAACGGCACAACTGCGAGATCCTACCTTGGCAAGAGCCAGGGAGAATGTTAAAGTGGTGAATGGGGAGCTTCAATACCCAGGGGCTGATACAGTGTTCCCCCACATGGCAGTCAACCAGGAATTGTTATATCAGGTTGACAAATTCCGTGGGGAGGTGGTGGAACAATTAGTGGTACCCCAGCCCTATCGGAGAATGGTCTTAGACCTTGCCCACAAGCACATGTTAGGAGGTCACTTAGGGAGTGAAAAGACCAAAGAGCGTATCCTCCAGAGGTTTTTCTGGCCAGGAGTGTACACGGATGTGAAGCGGTACTGTGACACCTGCCCCGAGTGTCCGTTGACCGCTCCGATGCCCCATTTCCGCAGCCCTCTGGTGCCATTGCCCATCATAGAGGTACCCTTTGAGAGGATAGCGATGGACCTAGTGGGCCCCTTAATAAAGTTTGCTGTTGGCCATTAGTATATACTGGTGGTGATGGATTATGCCACCCGCTACCCGGAGGCTGTTCCTTTGCGAAACACCTCATCCAAAGGCATTGCTAAGGAACTATTCCATATGTTCTCCCGTACAGGTATACCGAAAGAGATCCTGACAGATCAAGGAACCCCCTTTATGTCCAGGGTCATGAAGGAGTTGTGTAAGTTGTTCGGTATCAAGCACCTGCGGACATCTGTGTATCACCCACAGACAGACGGTCTGGTTGAGAGATTAAACAAGACGCTAAAAAATATGCTTAAGAAGGTGGTCAGTAGGGATGGGAAGGACTGGGACTGCTTGTTGCCATATTTAATGTTTTCGGTCCGGGAGGTTCCACAGTTGTCTACAGGGTTCTCTCCGTTTGAGTTGGTCTATGGGAGACGCCCACGGGGCCTCCTTGATATAGCCAAGGAAACTTGGGAGCATGAGACGACCCCGTACAGGAGTGTTATTGAACACATCTCCCTAATGCAGGATCGAATTGCTGCCATCATGCCCATTGTTAAGGAGCATTTACAGCAGGCACAGGAAGCTCAAAGTAGGGTTTATAACAGGTCCGCCAAGGTGAGGAGCTTCAACCCTGGGGATCGGGTATTAGTGTTGGTGCCCACCCTAGAGAGCAAGTTCCTAGCACAATGGCAAGGGCCCTATGAAATAATTGAAAAGGTGGGAGATGTGAACTACTAAGTGTACCAGCCCGGTTAGCGCAAGCCAGAGCAGTTGTACCATGTCAATCTCATTAAGCCATGGAAGGACAGAGAGACCCTGACTGCAGTAAGCGCCCCCTATAGAGCCATCCCAGAAGTGCGTGTATCAGAGTCCCTGTCCAAGTCGCAGAAACAGGAGACCAGGGAATTTATACAACGTAATGCAGACGTGTTTTCAGAAGTATCTGGGCGAACTAATGTCATAAAACATGACTTTGTGACAGAACCAGGGGTAAAGGTTCATTTGAAACCATACCGGGTACCAGAAGCTCGCAGGCGAGCCATATCTGAAGAGGTCCAAAAAATGTTAGATCTCGGAGTGATTGAGGAGTAAAGAACCGAGTGGTCAAGTCCTATAGTGCTAATACTGAAACCAGATGGCTCCTTACGCTTCTGTAACGATTTTCGGAAACTTAATGCGGTGTCAAAATTTGATGCCTACCCAATGCCAAGGGTAGATGAGTTGATTGAGAGGCTAGGTCATGCCAGGTACTTCTCTACCCTAGATCTAACTAAAGGCTACTGGCAGGTTCCCCTTACGGATAGGGCCTAAGAGAAGACAGCTTTTGCTACCCCAGAGGGTTTGTACCAATATGTCTGCTTACCTTTTGGTTTGCATGGGGCTCCGGCAACCTTTCAGAGGCTAAGGGATATCATCCTCAAGCCTCATCGTAGGTATGCGTCAGCGTATCTAGATGATATCATTGTATTCAGCGAGGACTGGAACAGCCATCTACCCAAGGTACAGGCTGTGCTTAATTCCCTGAGAGAAGCAGGGCTGGCAGCAAACCCAAAGGAATGTGCCTTGGGTTTGGAGGAAGCCCGGTACCTGGGGTATGTGATCGGTAGGGGTATTATAAAACCTCAGATCAATAAAGTGGAGGCTATACAGAACTGGCCCCAACCCACAATCAAAAGACAGGTGAGAGCCTTCCTAGGTATATTGGGATACTATCGGAGGTTCATTCAAAACTTTGCGAGTATCGCAGCACCCCTGACAGACCTGACACAGAATAGTAAGTCCGTCATGGTCACTTGGAACCCAGAGGCGGAGAGGGCGTTCCAGTTATTAAAGCTGGCTCTCTGTGACACGCCAGTACTCATTACCCCCAACTTTAAAAAAGAGTTTATTGTGCAGACGGATGCATCTGACGTGGGACTGGGTGCAGTGCTTTCCCAGGAAGTAGATGGAGAGGAGCATCCCATCACATACCTAAGTCGGAAGCTCACGCCTGCTGAAAAGAACTATAGCATTGTGGAACGTGAGTGCTTGGCCATTAAATGGGCCCTTGAGTCCCTCAAATATTATTTACTGGGCCACCACTTCCGGTTAATCACGGACCACTCTCCATTAACTTGGATGTGTCAAGCGAAAGAGAGGAACGCTAGGGTCACAAGGTGGTTCCTAACACTACAAAACTTCAAATTCACCGTAGAACATAGAGCAGGGAAGCTAAAAGTTAATGCTGATGCTCTCTCCCGAACGCACTGCATGGGGGCTAAAAGTGTCCGACCCCACAGGTTCGAACAGAGGGGGAGGGTATGTGAGAAGGTGACAGGTGAAGTTGCTGCGGGAAGGTATTTTTCCCCTAGAGTACTCTCTTACATGGCTTTAGGGAGTATATGGACAGATTGTCGTGTCACCGAGAGGCCAGTGCTCGGTGAATGAAAGCCGACGGTTTTTTAGTGTGTCCCAGTAACAATACCGTTTACTAACACGTTTAGTATAAGCGCATCCAATCCGCTTTTCCTTCCGGGGTCGGCTTTTCCTGGAGTGGTCAAAAGATCAGGGCGGGGTGGCCACTCCCACGCACCAGTGACCAGGCCAATAAAGCCTGATTCCCTGCAGACTTTTGTAGTGTTCTCAAGTGGAACCTGTCATTATAGAGTTAATGCCCTGCTGGTAGCTAACAGACTCGTGAGACTAGAGAGGAGACTTCTGTTAGTCCAACGCTATAACCGAGCAGGTATTTCATTTATGTTTTGGCCTGAAGCTTAAGGACTTTTTTTTGTGGCATGTATTTGATGTACGGAAACAAATTAAACCCCAGCAGCGCCATGGACTTGAAACTAGCACATCCTGTTCCCAGTACCATTCTGCCTGAGCCCATCATTGCCTACCTGCGGCTGATCCCCCCTCACATCCCCATAGCCCGGCAGCACTCAAGCTGCCCTACAACCATGATATTCCCACCACCATTCTTGACTGTAGGCAAGACACGCTTGTTTTGTACTCTCACTTGATTGCCGCGACATATGCTTGACACATCTGAACGAAATATTTCCTCTGGTCTCATCTGACCACAGGACATGGATCCAATATTAAATGTCTTTTAGCTTGAGGACTTCCGGGGGCGGGGCATCTCGCATGGCCGCCTTTTACCTGCGCTCCTGAGCCAAGCAACGGAATCAGCCTAATATCTGAGCCATCCCAGCTCCCAAGACACCACCAACGTGAGTACACCGGTAGTGAGTTTGGGGCAAATGCGAATTGGGAAGCCATTTGATGAATCCCCGGGAGCCCGTGGCGGTAAAGAATACCGCGAGAGTCTGCAAACAAGGCCCGCCGCCATCTTGGCCGGCCCACCAGCTACACTGACAGACTGCGCAAGTGCCCTGGTCCCGCATACCCCGAGCGCACGACTCAGCCTGGGAGGCGAGGTAGAGCGAGGGGGACTGGAGAGGAACCGAGGGGTTTGGTGCGGACAGCGGCCTGAAGACACGACTGCGACCCCTAACGCATCACTCACTCAACCCGCCGGACGTGCCAGCTGAGGAGGTGGTAGTCCGCGACAAGACGAGGCGGTCCGTGCAGCTGGAGGGAACTTCGGCGGGGACCCCGGATCCGGCGCGTCACAGCGTGTAGCCGGGAGTGATTCCGGAGGTGCGGGAGCGCCGAGACCCACAGCGGTGACGATCTCGGTGCAAAGAGGCAGCATCGCTTCCCAGAACTGCACAGCAAGCCTGACCGCTCAGTGTCAGTAAGCCCCTCTGAGGGAATTCTGGACCGCAGAGCCCACAAAACTCTTGGCCCTAATAGCAGAGGGAAAGGCGATAGGAGACTCTGGCTCTACTTGGTGCGTTGCTGCTGACCCATTTTATTCACCCAGTGACTGTCTAGGGACGCTAGCGGCTCACCACAGCTTCTGCTTAGGGAGAGACTTCTCTCAAGGGTTCACCAACCGTATTACACTCATGGCTGCAGACGGTGATGCGGCCAACCAAACGCTATCTTCCTGACAACATAGGAAGCCAACATAGATCTGGCCCTAATTTGTTACTCCCCCCACATATCTACCCCCCTGCAAGTGGCCGTTCCAACACCAGCCACATCTCTTCTAATTGCTATCAACAGCTGCGTCACGCTAAAAACAACAAAATCTGCTGCCACCTGCTGTCAAAGTTAACACACGTACACTCCCACAGTGGAAGGGACCTTGGCTTAAAAACGCTACTTGCCATCTACTGCCTGAGAAAATGGATAGCAGCAACTTCCATCTCCTCAGCTCTCCTGTTGAAAAGTGCCTGCCTCCAGCCTATGTGAGGGTCGGCGAGTCTGGGGGGCTTCTCTTATGGACCTGCTATAATATTGCAGTATATGACAAGCTCCTTCTCTCAGCTAAGAAAACATCTGCTCTGAAACTCATGTGGAGAGACTTTCAACTAATAACCGATACTCCTGCTGACCACTTCACAAGGCAAATCTAAATTATGGACAAATTTGTTTCGTTCTTCCTGCCTCCCCTAAACGAACGCCGCTATCAAACGTCGCTACGGACAAAGTACCCCCGCCCTCCTCCAACTACAATCGGCCTCATCATAAATCAAGTCCAAACAAAAACAGCCAAAACCAATACTGCCATGGCACAATCACCACCATCCACGAGCAGAAGAGATCAGTTACGGATTGCAACATCACCGGTTGCCAACCCTGCCTCCCCCCAAGATTCCGCAGCCCAGGCCGTGGTTGATGGCACAAGAAGTGTCCCAGACTCATACCCCTGTCCTGGATAAAAGATAGAACTACATCCAGCCTCCGGTCAACGCGGCGTTGCCAGAACACCAACAACTCGCAGAAGCTGGCGAGCTGGAAACCCGCAACCGGGGCGCAGAAGATAACATCATCAGGATCGACGGAACGTCTTCTACCCAACAAGCGGTGATTGATAGCCCTGCAAAGCAAAATCAGACGACTTGGAAAATCGTGCACGCGCAATATCCTTCGATTTAATTGCATCCCGTAAAGCGGTCTGCCCCGGCAGAGGCACTCGCCTCATACCTTAACCACGAACCTAGGCCACTGCACTGGGTCTGGACACCCAAAGACCCCCTCATATCTAAAAGGGTTCCACCGCATGGGCAGCAATGGGGACCGAAGAAACATACCTCGACCGTTTATTGCCAAATTTCAAAAATTGGCAATCAAAGAGAAATTCCTTAGAGCTATCGCAAACTGCGCGAGCTGAGATGTGGAGACGAACGTATACTAATTTTCCAGGACTTCTCACTACAAGTCACGCAGAAACGTAAAGCGTTTCATTCGTTGCACACCGTGCATGATCTGGATCAGATTCCAGCTGCTCTACCCAGCGAAGTTGAGAGTGTGGAGAATGGGCAGGCGTCCATATACTACCGACCGGTAGGATGCAATGCGACTCTTTCTTCATAATGCAACCTGGCTGAGGGGTGCGGCGTCTGAGCGGTGAATGATAATGTTTATTCTTTCTGCTGATCTTTAGTTCTATAATTAAAGTTAGTATCAGAAAGAAAGTACGTATTTACTTGTCTCTCTCTCCTCCCTTCCTTTTCTGCCTTCTCCCTCTTCACCCCTTTCTCCCCCATCCATTTTTCCTGGCAAACCCTTGCCTTTCACTGGCAAGACAGAGATAGACAGGAAACTGTTCAGTATACGTTGTCTGTGTCCATGTAACTTAAGTTAATCGCAAGGGGGGCGGCCCCCCCCCATGTTTTAGAGCTTTGGCTCTCACAAAAGGTTGTGTAGAACCTTTGCTTACAAACTTTGTTAAACGTTGTTTGGTGCAACTTGGGCCCAACACAGGCCAAATGTTTTTAAAGTTGGTTAGGTATTGCTATATGTATTTGTTCTTGTTGTGTGTGGTGCGCTCTCCTCTCTCAAACTCTGTGCAGGATAGTGGGTGGTGGTGGAAGGTGCGGCTCTTTAAAAAGTGTGCGGCTCCCCCTCCCGCACTACGTGGTGAGCATGGGGACGCTCGCTGGGACGCCTCCTGTGTTCTTCAACTTGCGGTATGCCTGCTCTTGCAGCTCCCACAGTGGGACACGGGATGAGTACCCCTGAGGCGGACCGAGGGGACAGGGCTCACAGAGTAACCACTTAAGCCTTGGTGTCCTGGAATGTGGCAGGTCCTAAACTCCCAGAAAAGCGTAAAACAGGTCATGACACATATGAAACGATCGAAGGCAGATGTGTTCTTCCTACAAGAAACACACTGGCAGAGGGATAGTTCATCCCGATTATGCTCCACTGGCTGGATCCACCGATATTGCAAACTTACCACTCAAATCCAGAGGGGTGGCAATAGACTTAAGGAAGGGGACACTGCAGTCCTATAGAAGACCAATATGCTGATCCTTGATGGGTAGATTCCTATACATGAGAGTCCCTATTGGAAACTGTCCATATACACACTATGCAATGTTCTATCGCCGTGTGGGGCAGTCGGGAGTTTTTTCAATAACCCTTGCGGATTTATTATCGCAAAACCGCACTCCAACCTCATACTGATGGGGGATTTTAACACAGGCCTTGACCTTAGATTGGATAGATCCAACAACCCGCGGGAAGACACTCCTAGGGGTTCCCATTTAGAGGACCTGGTCAGTAGACTGGAAGTGTTTGACTACTGGAGAGCGGTGAACCCGACCTCACGCACCTACACTTTTTACTCCCCTGTCCATGCGTCGTTTTCTCGCATAGACATGGCCCCTAGTCTCTTGTTCCACTTACCACAGTGTATGTCACAGCTGACATACTGCGATTGTGGTCTCAGATTCATGCTCCCATCACAATATCTCTAAGTGGGCCCGCATCTCAGTCTCGAAAGAGAAACCAGACCCTGGAGATTCCCAGCGTATCTTCATCGTCCTGAACGTTTTTAGGGACTTTCTCAAGAATTCACTGGGTGCAGTTCTTGAAATATAAGCGATCCATGAACCAAATTACCCCGCTTTTGGGGCCACAGCAAAGGCTGTTTATCGCGACATATAATCAGCTATGTCAGCATGATTACGTAAGGCACAGCAGCAGAAGTTTTCGGAACTGCACCTCTAGCTGCGCCAATAATATCCCAGAAAACCGGTTTTCTGTAGACCCTACGGATGAAATCAACAGCACTTTTGTTGAAGCACAGCACCTTATTGAATGCATTCCTCCATGGGGAACTAAGCCAACATACAACATGCAGCAAAAACGAACCAGTACTATAGATGGGGTAAACATGATGGGCAAACTCTTAGCGACAACAGCAAAGCCATTACGGGGCAGGCCACCGAGTAAGCAGCAATAAAATCCCGCCTCCTCAGGGATATCTTGACGGATCATAGAGACATAGAAAGGGAGTTCATTGAGTTTTACGAGACACTTGTTAATGGAGCCGACCCATGCTATCTTCCAGAAGGTGACCTTTTAGATTCACTGTCCAAATGCCCAAAAGATACTGACGAGCAGCGGCTCTCCTTGAGCTGAGATCACAGGAGGAGGTAGGTGCGTGAGGTGGTGAAGGGCTGGCAACGGGAAGACCCCGGGACCTGTACGGTTTTTTTCGGCAGAATTCTATAAAATATTAACAGAACTGAACTATCCCCCTCTTAGCAAATCTTTATACTGTATCTATACCCAATCTACTGAAGTAGATGCTTTTCATGATTCACGCACTATAACTGCTATAAAACCCAAAAGGAACCTACTTTGCTGACTTCTTATAGACCCACGTTCTCCTTGTTAAATAGGACTAAAGATTTTAGCAAAGATCGTGGCTCTACTCCAGGATTCAAACTTTTCTGCCGCACATAATTTCACCCCTCGCAGAATGGTTTCATAGCAAACAGACACCTACGAAAAATGTCCATGCGGCTTATAGCAGCCAGTTGCGCGGCGAGGGCGGAGGACCCCCGTGTCCATGCTCCTTAGTCTGGACGCAGAGAAAGCTTTCGAGATAAGTTTTCTTTGGCCTTTCCTGGATGCCACCCTTTTTGCGACGTGGTTTGGGGACCTCTCTCGCCAGCTTCATTGTCCACAGCACTCCTAGACTCTACAACGACCCCGGCTCATCAAACAACACACTTATTCACCAGTTATTGGACCTTTTCAGGGGGGCCCAAGCAAGGGTGTCCCCTCTCAACCCCTACTATTTAACCTGACTATTGATCCAACCTCCTCATCATATAACACAGTCACACGCTTTAAAACTCAGTTATCCTGTCCCCCACAAGGAACTCATTGGTCACAGCGTAAAGCTTGACGGACCTGCTGCTGAAGATTCAGGAACCCCAGACAGAACCTTAGCTCCATTCTTGAGATCATGAAGGCAGTGGATTTCTATCAGGCTACACGATTAATGTAAGATAAAAGTGGAGGGAATAGCTTTTAAAGTGGACCGGCTGAGCCCATTTGGTCAAGGACTCACCCGATCCGTTTGTGTAACTCGGCTTGAAATATTTAGGGATCTGGTTTGACCAAACTACCCAGCAATTTGAACACTGTTAATATGTCAAAATATTATCGCTAACTCGTACAAAAACTGTGAAGGGATGGCTGATTCTTCCGCTCTCCTTCTCTGGGAAGGTGTAATTTTAATTAAAATGGTGGAATTCCCACGACTTCTATATATTTTACACATGCTCGCCTGTTTATCTGCGACCGGAGGGATGAGAAAACTAATTAATTGCACAATATAAGAAATTTATTTGGGACAACATAAGTGCGCGTATTCCGTTGCTCATACTTCAACGCGTAGGCTAACACGGTGTCTGGGATTTCCTAACATCCGTCTTTATAATTTAGCGGCCCTGGGCCGATCCTCACAGACTGGGCACGTCTACAGAGATTTTTACAATAGCTCCTTGATCAGGAAGGCTGCGAAATATTTCACTTATTAATTTTGTTCATTTACCATAGACAAACTTCCCCTGTGGATAAGAAATGACCAGCTGCCCATGCCGGGTGTGGAGGGCGTGGCGGAAAGATTAGGCCAACTTAAAGAAACTGAACCCGGACTATTCCTCCTATTATCTTTACTAATAACCCAAACTTCGGAGGGTAAACCACAACACACCTTCAGAATTTGGCGCAGCTTGGGCCTGCATCAAATAAAACATTTTCTGCACTTGACACCAAACAAATGATTCTATCTCGAGTGGGCGGTGCCTTTTATGCCACGCCCCCCGATTCCGTTTTATAACTATTTTACAAGCGTTAGCATGTATCGGAGGTGAAGCGACACCTACAAGCCTCAGATTGGGGACGTGGCCTTTGATCGTATAATTCTTAACCCTCCACAAGGAGACGCAGTTGTCACTATATATAAATACCTCCTGAGGATCTTGCTTGAGTATGACACATCAAACTTTTGGTCTAGCTAAGTGGAAGGATCCGGATGCTAGATATCTCCACATCTATGATACTGGAGGCATTTGCTGACGGCACTATAAAATTTTTACCGATGCTATATACACTGAATTTTTCAATCGAATGGTAGCACATAACCCAACTTACACCTGACAGGGGACATCGTATGGGACGGTTCCCAACACCTGTTGCTTCAAATGTGGGTCCCCAGCGGCGGACCTCTACCATTGTTTGTGGGATTGCCCTTTAATACGGGAATTCTGGGCACCGTAACGGAATACTGGACCAGTCTTTGAATCTGAAGTGTGTTCCAACTCTTCTTGGGGCCTTGTTGGTGTAATGAGGCATGGAGGATCGATATACCCAAATCGTGATAAAAGAATGAGGCAAGCTGTGGCGGCGGCGGCTCGCAAAGCTATTTTGCAGGTCTGGCTTCAGCCGGAGGGCCCTCCCTTAAGTCTATTTCAGATAAACTTAACATTTTTAATGCATATTGGACTGGTCGAGGTCCACTTTGCAAAAGGAAGGCAAGAGTAAAAAATCTTTGAGCTATGTGAGAAACTACTAGATACACTTTCGACAGATATTAAGGACCGCATAAAACGTTGCTGTTGCGACAACTTTTCTTGGTACCAGGCAGACAGTTGGCAGGTACCGATCCGTTCAATTATGAGAATTCGGTCCGACTCCCTAATGAGGTATATTGGCTTAGCATAAACAGAGTGGCGGGATGGATATTAACCAGGTGACGTGGGACTAATGTTGTCGTGGCTTGTGGGGGCAATCGTGCCCGCTAGTTATTCTGGCGGGGGAGGAAGGAGTCGCACACTCGAGCCTGCACGGTGGAGAGGAGAACTGAGACGCACTGCACTTACAATAGTTTAGTTATATTTATAACTAGTTTTATCCACAGTTATATTTGAAATGATAAAGTCGGATTTCAAAATATCGTGCATAAGACTGTGTGATGTTGTTGTACAACAGAAACAAATGAAACTGGTCCTTGATGTGAACAACCCTTTCTTTTCAGTATGCTTGGACATTTCATTCAACCAGACTGCTTCTGTGTAATCCCTTTTATGCATACTGTTATTGTTGTTATGCTGATGTCAAGGATATTGTCATAAAAACAGAATAAAAAAAAAAAAAATGTCTTAGCTTAGAATTTTAAAACCAACAGGAAAAATGGAAAATGTCTCTCAAATTGTTTGCAACAGGTTGTCTCTTTGAAAATTGTTGAGACAATTTGTCCCTCTGACAATTGTGGACAATGCCTCTGACAATTGCTGGACAATTGTCCCTCTGACAAATGTTGGACAACTGTCTCTATCCTCTTCTCTGACAATTGTCTGGAAAACGATGTCATATCTGACAATTGCTCTCTGACAAATTGCCTGTGTGAACAATAGTCTAGGAAGAATTGTCTACACAGTCTGTGGAACAATTGTCTGACAATTGTCTGTGGAACAATTGTCTGACAATTGTCTGTGGAACCAATTGTCCTGGTGGAAACAATTGTCTGACCAATTTGTCTTGTGGAACAATGGTCTCTCTATAACTTTCTCTGACAATTTCCTTAAACAATCTCTGACTATTTTTAGTTTTTGGCTCAGATTTTCTTCTAAAAATCGTGGTCGGTTTTCAGATTTTGCTACTGCCCCTACATTGAATGTACAGGAATCTGAGGCACTCCTTTGGTAATCCAACATGTTTGAAAATTGACCGGGAATCTTGTGAGTTTTTAAAACAACTGGAAAAATGTAAATTAGTCAGTGTACAGCTTGTAGAACTGACAAGTTTGGTGTTTCCTCAAAATAACTCAACACACAGCCATCAATGTCTAAACTACTGGCATCAAAAGTGAATACAACCCTAAGTGAAAATGGACAAATTGTGCCCTTAGGTCCACATGTATGAACCTGTTTAGGTCTAAAACTCACTCTTTTACCCATAAAAAAGTGCAAAAAAGTGAGTTTTAGACCTAAACAAGTCATCACACGTGGCCCCTTAGTGTCTTATTTTATGTTGTCCACCATTATTATCCAGCACTGCCTTAACTTTCCTGTACAAGTTGCAGGCCACTGAACAATCCTTCTTCACTCTTACGATGAAAAAGACAACATCATGGAGCTGTGGATGCTTGTGCCTGTTGCTCCTTCACTTACCGTTTGAGTGATGCCGCCACAGATGCGTCAATAGGGTTTAGGTCTCAGACATGCGTGGCCAGTCCAGCACCTTTACCCTCATTTTCTTAGCAAGGCAGTGTGGTCTTGAGGTGTTTGGGGTCGTTATTATGGTTGGAATACTGCCCTGCAGCCCAGTTTCAGAGGTGTGGATTATTCCTCTGCTTCAAAATGTCACAGTAAATGTTGGCATTCAGGGTTTCCCCCTTTAATGAACTGTATCGGCTTCCCACACCAAACACTAAATTCCCCTTTAAACCATGATTTTCCCCCACCAAAATCTTGACTGTAGGCAAAAACACCTTGTTTTTTTACTCCTCACCCTGATTCCCGCCCCCCCAACCCATTCAGGGGACAAATCTGAACCAAAATTTTTTTCTCTTGGTCCCCATCTAACCACAGGACAGGGTTTTCCAATATTAAAAAAGGCTTTTAGCTTAGAATTTTTAAAAAAACCCAATTGGGAAAAATGGGAAAAAATTTTCTCTCATAATTGTTGCACAGTTGCTCTTTGAAAATTTTTGGGACTATTTTTCCCCTGAAAAATTTTTGGGCCAAATTTTCCCTCTGACAATTGTTTGGGCCCAAATTTTCCCCTCTGGGACAAATGGTTTTGGCCAACTTTTCCCCCCCTCTCTGACAATTGCCCGTGGGGAAAAAGGTTTTGGTCTCTTTTTTGGGAAAAATTGTCCCTTGGGGAAAAATTTTTGGAAAAATGGGCTCTCCCCACAATTGTCTGTGGGGCAAATTTTCTTTGCTGGGGAACCCAATTTGTTCCCCGTTTAAACAAATTTTTTTGCTTGGAACAATTGACTGACAATTGTCCCGTGGGGAAAAATTTTTTTGGGCCCCTTTTTCCTTTTTACAACCCATTTTTTTTGACAATTTTAACAATCTCTGACTATTTTTAGTTTTTTTGGGTCAGAATTTCTTTTAAAAAAAAAAATGGTCGGTTTTCAGATTTGCTACTGCCCCCTACATTTAATGTACAGGAAAACTGAGGCACCCCCTTTGTAATCCAACAAAGTTTGAAAAATTTAAAACCCGGAAAACTAGTGATTTTTTTTAAAAAAAATGGAAAAAAAGTAAATTTTAAACCCGTGTACCGCTTTAAAACTTTACAATTTGGTGTTTTTCCTTCCCAAAAAAACCCAACACACAGCCATCAATGTCTAAAATACTGGCATCAAAAGTGAAAAAAAACCCTAAAATTAAAATTTTACAAATTGTGCCCCCCAGGTCCACAGGGAAAGAACCTGTTTAAAGGGCCCAAAACTCACCTTTTTAAACCCCAAAAAAAATGAAAAAATGAGTTTTAGACCTAAACAGGGTTTATACACGTGGGCCCCCCTTTGTGTCAATAATTTTTTGTTGGGCCCCCATTATTTAAACCAGCCCCTGCCCCTTTAAATTTCCCGTACAAGTTTTCAGCCACTGAAAAAACCCCTTCCCCTCCTACATGACAACATCATGGAGCCTTTGGGGAAACTTTGGGGACCCTTGTTCCCCCTTCACTTAAACCCTTTTAGGATGCCCCACAGATGCTCAATAGGGTTTAGTCTGCAAAACATGCTGGCCAAAACCCGCACCTTTTAAACCCCCATTTTCTTTAGCAAGGAAATGGTTTGGTTTTTGGAAAAGGGGGGTTTGGGGTCGTTATTATGTTGGAAAAACTGGCCCCGCCGGGCCCCTTTTCCCGAAGGGTTTGGGTTTTTTCTTTTCTTCAATATGTCAAAAGTACAT